>NDXB01006025.1:16868-30329 GCA_002631895.1 Agapornis roseicollis | reverse complement strand
GCAGGAAGGAGGGGTTGAGTGGGTGAACGTGCTGCCTGGCTGGGTTCAAACTACTACAACCCCCAAGACCTTCTCAGGGCTGCCCTCAATCCAGTCTCAGACCAGCCTGTATTTGTGCTTGGGATTGCCCTGACTCAGTTGTGGGACCTTGCACTTGGCTTGGTTGAACTTTATGAGGTTTGCACTGGCCCATCTCTCAAGCATGTCAAGGTACCTCCTGATGCTATCCCTTCCCTCCAGTGTATCAACCAAACCACGTAGCCCAGTGTCATAGCAATGTGGTTCAACTGAACTACATAGCATCAAACTTGCTGATGGAGCACTCAATCCCACTGTCCCTGTTGCTGACAAAGATGTTAAACAGCACTAGTCCTACTATTGACCCCTGAGGAACACCACTCATCACCAGCCTCCACTTGGACACCGAGCCACTGGCTGCTAACCTTTGAATGCAATTATCCAGCCAATTCCGTATTCACTGCATGGCCCATCCATCAGATCCATGTCTCTCTGATTTAGAGACAAGGATGTTGTGTGGGACAGAGTCAAATGTTTTGCACAAGTCTAGACAGATAACATCACTTGCTCTTCCCTTTTCCACCAATGCTATCACTCTGTTGTAGAAGGCCACCAAATTGATCAGGTATGATTTGTCCTTAGCGAAACCCCTCTTGGTTGTTGAGAACAAGGTCCAGCACAGCGCCTGTCCTCATTGGCTCATCTATCACATAGAGAAGAAAGTTATCATCAGTGCATTCCAGGAACATTCTGGATTGCCTATGCCCTGCTGTGTTGTCCCTCCAATAAATATCAGGGTGGCTGAAGTCCCCAGTGAGGATCAGGGCTTGTGAACATAAAGTTGCTTCTAGCTGTCTATAGAGGACCTCATCTGCTTAGCCTTCCTGTTTGGCCAGCCTGTAGCAGCCCCCTACTATAATGCCCTCTGTCCCTGCCCTCCCTTTAATCCTGACCCATAAGCTCTGGGTCAGCTCCTTATCCATCCCCAGACAGAGCTCCATTCACTCCAGTTAGTCATTGACATAGAGGGCAACACCTCTTCCTTGTCTCTTCTGCTGTCCTTTATAACATATTGATATGAGTTGTGTATAGAATTTTATAATTTTACTTCAATTTAACTTTTTTTGTTTATAAAATTTTTTACAGCTATGTGCATTCTGATTACACTTGTCTCATTTAAAGAAATTACATATAGCTTACTTTTCCAAGTGATATATTTTGGCTAAGTATGGATAGACTTCCTCTGCTGAAAACTATCACATTACTCCTTGAGAAATCACAGTAGTATCATATAGCAGCACATCAAGATGCAGGGTTTAAAAAAATAGGTAAGGGCTTTCATTCTTGCATGGTGAAAGTTACTTTCTTGGAGAAGGAATGTAAAAGCCCCAAATACTGGAAATTTAACTGAGCCAAGAACCAGGTTTTCTCAAAAAACATCTCAGCTGATTTTTCAAACCTCTGAGTTGGAGCAGATTGAACTCTGTCACATATATTCTTCTAATCTGTGGGCTCTTACGAAATGGAACAAGAACAAGAATCAGTTTAGCCTTTACATCTAAATCAAAGGCAGACGGATCAACAAAACACAGAAGGTCTTGCCCAGCTGAAGTGGTTGCAGTGTGCTTAATGGGCTTCAGACATTTTGTATCTATCTCACAAATTCAGTCTGGTTCAGTTTTATAATGTATGGAAATCACAGCTGAAGGATTCACTAGCTAATACTAGCTGATGCAAAAAAGAAAGGGTGAAAGGATCAACCTACTGTTTTTGGCCTTACACACTGAAGATTTCTGCCCAAAGTGCTGCTTGTCTTGAGAAGAGATAGACAAATTAAATTTAAGCAAGGGAAAACAAATCCACTGAACTTGACTTTGAGTGTGTGGTGTAAATATTTCCAGAAGTGGCTTTACCCAAACTGTGCCCGAACACATCCATCTTGTTTGAAAGGGTTATCTATGACTAGATAACCACCATAAAAGCTACTATCAGGTAGCAGCAGTCTGGACTAGTTTGCTAGGTAGCCTTAAGAATCTGAAACTGGGGGATTTTGCTGAGGGCAAGATCTAGAGTGCTAACAGTATAATCTGCAACATTTTGTCTCTAAATTGGAGAGACATAAATTTGATAGGTGGACCACTCGGTGGATAAAGAACTGGANGAGTGCTAACAGTATAATCTGCAACATTTTGTCTCTAAATTGGAGAGACATAAATTTGATAGGTGGACCACTCGGTGGATAAAGAACTGGATGGATGGCTGCATGCAAAGAGTTGTGGTCAATGGCTCAGTGTCCAGCTGGAAGCCAGTGACGAGTGGTGTCCCTCAGGGATCGGTCTTGTTCAACATCTTTGTCGCTGACATGGACAGTGGGATTGAGTGCGACCTCAGCAGGTTTGCCAATGACACCAAGCTGTGTGGTTGGGTGGATACGCTGGAGGGAAGGAATGCCATCCAGAGGGACCTTGACATGCTTGTGAGGAGGGCTGATGCCAACCTCATGAAGTTTAACCATGCCAAGTGCAAGGTCCTACAGCTGGGTCGGAGCAATACCAGGCACAGCTACAGGCTGGGCAGAGAAGAGATTCAGAGCAGCCCTGCAGAAAAGGACGTGGGGGTGGTGGTTGATGAGAAACTTAACATGAGTCAGCAGTGTGATCTGGCAGCCCAGAAAGCCAATCATATCCTGGGCTGCATCAAAAGGAGGGTGACCAGCAGGTCGAAGGAGGTGATCCTGCCCCTCTACTCTGCTTTCGTGAGATCTCACCTGGAGGATTGTGTGCAGTTCTGGTGTCCTCAACATAAAAAGGACATGGAGCTGTTGGAACAAGTCCAGAGGATGGCCACGAGGATGATCAGGGGACTGGAGCACCTCCTGTATGAAGACAGGCTGGGAAAGTTGGGACTGTTCAGCCTGGGGAAGAGAAGGCTGTGTGGAGACCTCCTAGCAGCCTTCCAGTATCTGAAGGGGGCCTATAAGGATGCTGGGGAGAGACCCTAACTCTTCCATGATTCTGTGGTCTATCTCCTCAGAAAGCTTCAGGAATCTCTGGTAGGAGGTAAATGTTTACCTCTTCAAACCAGGAGACTTATCACCATGCTCAAAGTTTGCCATTGAATTCCTTGGGTCAAATCTTGTGAAGATTTCAGGAGGTCTGAATCTTGCTCTGGATTCCAAGGTCATTATAATCCCATATTTAGTGTGTCAATTAAAAGCCAAATGATCTCAAAAGTCTTTTCCACCCTAAACAATTCTATGTTTCTATGATTATTTTTCTCCTAGCAGCTACCTTAGGGATGGATTTGTGATTTTAAAATACTCTGAGAACCAATGTGCTTGCTCTCTCATCCAATATTTTAGTCCCATGTTTGATTATCTTCATTACAGAGTGAATATGATAAAGCAGTATTATAGACTTCAGAAATCATAGAATCATAGAATTTTTGGTATTGGAAAGGACCTTAAGATCCTCAAGTCCCTACCCCCATGCTATGGACAGGGACACCTCACTCTAGACCGTGTCAGCCAAGGCTCTGTCTAACCTCAGCATGAACACTTCCAGGGATGAAGCATTTTCAACTTCCTTGGGCAACCCATTCCAGTGCCTCACCACCCTTACAGTAAAGAACTTCCTCCTTATATCCAATCTAAACTAAGTTTTAACCCTTTATTTTCTTGTCCTATCTTTACAATTCTTAATGAATAGTCCCTCCCCAGCATCTTTATAGGACCCCTTCTGACACTGGAAGGCTGCTATGAGGTCTCCACGAATTACATTGTTCTTTTGTTACACTGGATCTTATTTTAAAATTCATTTTTCATTCGTTTGTCTCTGCACTTCTGTAGGTTTAAACAACACAACAGTCAGTTTAACCACTGACTTAGAATAATTTAGGTTGGATCATTGAAGGTAATCTAGCCTAGCCTGCTCAAAACAGGTCCAACTGGATCAGGTTGCTCAGTGCAGTCTGTCTTTGAACACTTCCAAGAATAGTGCTGCTACAGCCTCTCAGGGTAACCTGTGCCAGTATGTTACCACCTTCCTGAGAAAAATTTTTCCTGATAGCCATCAGAACTTCATTGTAACTTCTGTCCTTGCCTTGTATCCTTGCGTACCTCTGTGAGGAGTATAACAGTCTTCTCTCTTTTGCCACTGGCTAATGTGTAGCTGGCCTAACAGCACAGCCCACCTAGTTGGCTTGTGACTCTCTAATGTCAGAAAATAGTCCTTGCAACTGCCTATAAACTTGGATTGCCTGTGCCCTGCCATGTTGCTCACTGAGATGGTAAATCACCCATGAAAGCTAGGGCTGCAAACAGCTCCTGGCTCTCACTGACAGCTTCTCACTGACCAGTAAAACAAAAATTAAAAAGACTTAAAACAGAAATCACATTTTTGGGGTCTTATGATCAGTGACCAAGAGGCCTGAGCTTTGTGGTTTGATTTTTCTTTCTGTCTTTTTATTTTTTTCCTTCAAATTAGAACACATTAAACACAGTTTTGGGGAACATCTATTGTCCTGTAGTCTTTTGGCTCATCTACAGATAACAAAATGGCAAGGAGTGTATAGCTAAACTTCACAAGTCCATCATCTATGTTGGAAATAAATAATAAGGCTTCAGATAACCCCTCAGGTAATAAATTTACATCTCCATGGCAGAAGCTAATTGTTTAAATTTAGCAAATTGTTCATATCCCTCTTTATTACAGCTAATAAAATTCCTATCCCACAACTCAGCATTTCAAATGGGCACAGATAAATACAAGTAAGAAATATTTATCAGCCTCTTTTGCCTTTTTGTATCAGATTTCATGCTTTTATCATATGCATCTAGCACTCAGCTTTTACCTGGCAGAGAACTGTCTTGGCTCTTAAGAGCTTAAAAAAAATACCTTCTCTTTTTTTAACTTCATTGGGAGCAGACCTTTCTTCTTGTCATTGCTCTTAATATATTTCTAAATGTTTTATTTTTTTCTGTTTAACTAAGGAATTTTATTGTTGTTGTTCTACATTACCTTTTCTTGTTGACTGAATCATGGAGTTTGGAACAACTAGCACAATTTGAACATTCTGTGTTTTTCTCAGCGTCTTCCCATTTAAGATGCATATGCTCAGTCTGTTATGCCAGAAACTGCTTTAAGCTTTGGAAAATTATCCCTATTAATGTTCCAAGGAGTGCAGATTTTTTTATTAATGCTCTATTTCATTTGTATAAAGTAAATTTAGACTGACTGTGATCTCTGGTACCTCAGCAACTGTGCTTTTGGAGGTCTGTAACTAACACTTTTTCATTCAGCAGACTTAAGTCCACTATCAGGTTACTTTGTACTGGATATGGGACTTCCTGTTTTGAGAAGACAACATTATTATTTATAGAAACACTAAGGAAATCTGTTATTGGCCACAAGAGATCAGCAGTAAATGGCCCTTGGGTTGAAGTCATCCATGATAAGTTTCTTGGTTGCCTTTTGGCTGTTGTTATTTCCCATGTTCCCCACAAATTATTAACAGATGCTTTAGGAACAACTCCTTTTATCTCATAGAAATTGTAACCTGCCTTTTGCTTCAAATAACTATTAAATCTGGGCATTCAGATTTAAGTAACCTTAAAGACACATTTGTAGGGTATAAAGAACTGGAGTACAGAGATAGGCACATTAGTAGACACCCCTGAACACAGCATAAGACCCACCTCTTTAACAGGATGAGGTTCAGATGAAACTTATCTCAGTACCCTGGAACACTGCACAGGAGATAGTAAGCATCAACACTGTGAATTATTAATTTGAGCCCAGGCAAACATGGTTAAATTGCATCTGGGCACACCCCTTCTCCCCCAGCACATATCAAGCTGTCCCCCAGAGAGCTCAAGTGTCACTGCACCCACCATCACCCAGGTCTCCCCACACTACAAACTCCAGGGTTAATGTGGAAGAGTGAGCTCACATATCTCCACATCTGCCAGCGTGTTCAAGACCAAAATTTTCCCCCAGCCTTGTTTTTCTCCTTCCATCCTTCATTCAAAGCCTTAGTTTCTGGAACAGACACAGGGCACAGCCAAAGACTGAATCAGGAGGGAGAAAAGCTAACAGCACTGGCTGTCTCGTCTTCATTCCTCTTTTTACCATCCAGTATAGGCACTGTTTTAAATTACACAAAAATAGCCTGTAAAGCTCTCATCAATCTCACTTGTTCAAATGTAGCTTTTCCACGTTAATCATTTACAGTGACATGAGTAAACAATGCCACATGTGGCCACAGCGATGATGCTCTTCCATTATTCATTCATCCCAAAGTGCACTAGTTTTGCATTGAGTCTTAATCCCTCATTTCTCCCTTTAAAAAATAAACATGAAAAAGAAACTATATAACCACCTTTTCATTTAAGAGCTAAAGACAGGAATATTCAAGGAGAAGAGGATCATAGACTGCCCATACCAAGGAAAAGAAAATGTTGCATTTCAACCTCCCAACACTCAATTTTTCTTTCTCTTTCTGATCATAAAAATACCTGACATAGCTCTAGATACTCCTGCTCAAATATCAGAAGCAAGGCATTAGCTTCATTAGCCCAGTGTGCCACAAAATCTAACTTAACCTGCCACTGAGCAGTTGTACAGCTATACTTCTTCCTAGTCCCCAAACCAGCTCATTGTCTGCACCCAAAGTCTATTTTTAACACCCAGTGTAATGTTTTGAGGTAAGAGATGGAAGCATCCAGTAGTTGTTCAAGAAAAACTACTTCCTACCTTACACTTAGTGAGTTATGCTAAAAAGTCTTGGGCAGGTTTAAACTGTCAGCTCATGGCATTGTGCTATGCCATTTAGATGCATTCTATGCTATTTTCAAAATATATTTCAGAGTAGAAAGAGCTTCAAAAGTGGGAGGCTGAATTTCAAACCCACAAGCATTCAGATCCTGGGGTGTAATTTGGATTCCATCCCCACAAAAAACCATCATAAAAACACTTCCCAAAGCTGCCAGCTCTCCTGATTTATCCAGCTTTGCACAAACGTAAAGCTGGTATTCGAGTCCCAACTTGGAATGAAGAGACCGAACACAAACCTCAACTTTCATTCCTGCAGAAGAAGTTTCCATCCCTCCTATTTTCAGAGGAAAGTTTGAAAACATGACCTGACTGCACTCAAGCAGGCTGCTGGGGAGGGAGGGGGGGCTGACTCATGATTTTTGCTACCCAGGGATTGCAGTGCTGGGACACTGGCCAGGTGGGAGCAGAATTTGAGATGTTGGAGCCTCATTCATTATTATGACTGTGCTGTTGCTCTGGAAGATACCACTCTTCACTGGAATGGAGGCCAAAGTAAAATGTTTGGGGTTTGAGGGGAGGTATCAGTCTTCTGTCCTCCTGAACAAACTTACCTTGGATAAGGCTGTGTTCAATGCAGTGCATGCAGGAGACTTCTGATGCCTCATTCCTCCTGGTAAATGGCAGTAAGCAACATTCCAGCACATTTCCTTCAGAGGAATGCCAGGCTCCTTCTATCCATCCCATTCAGCAGGGTCCCCCTCCTAAGTCATGGATGTCGACTGTGATAACCTCAGTACCATTAGTGTTCACAAAACTTCTTCCCACAATGGCCCCTAGCAAAATGACCTAAACAGGCCCATCCATCTATCCTCACTGCACAGACTTCAACCTTCTGACACAGGTAATATTACAATAAGAAATTATTGCCCTATTTTCATAAGAACCTCCTAATTAACAGCATAAAAGCATTAAAAATATGATACTAAAGGGACAGTTAGATAGGTGTGATGCTTGTGGCACTGAAGTATACTGGAATAGCGACACACCCGTTCTACTGTCATGACTGGATAGAGAAAAGGAGAGAGAGGGAAAGTGGTGTCAGCATTATTTTAGATGGTAATGAAAAGAAAAAAAGAACACATACAAGAAGTTGCCAACACAAGAGACAGGACTTCCAGCAGGATTCATTGCTGTCCCAACTCCACTCCTGCTGAAGCTGCTAAGAATTTCATTGCCTATCTTAACATGCGCAGAATTTGGCCAACGGAGAACACTTCTAGAAGTCCCAAACATCAAGAATATTTTCACTGTTTGTGTATTGAACCCAGCTGTAAACCAATCTCTAGTAAGAAAAATCCTGGCTAGCTGGAAAAAAGACCAAAACCTACATTTAAACTGTGTATTCTGTGACTACAAGAGAGATCTTAGCAGGAGCAGGTGACTAGCATAACGTGACAGAAGAGGACTAGCTGAAAGCTAAGCATTTTGCAAGAGTTTCAGCCTAACAAAATACGTGGGTCTACACTCCTCTTTCAAAGTACTCAGTACCCTGAGTACTGGCTACATGCTGGGTGCTGAGATACTTGCTGGGTGCTGAGATACTTGCTGAAGGACTGGGACTAGTTTTGATGAGCAGAGGTGCTGTTCATGCCCAGGATCTGGGTTTCTCTTCACAAATTACATACAGCTAAGCAGCTATCTGGAAATCTGCTTAGGATGAGAAACAGAAGGAAGTGAGGAAGGGCAGGAAGGGGAGAAGTAATTTGTATGTGTGTGTGAATGCGTGTGTGTGTGTGTGTGTGTTAGGGTTTCTTTACAAGAACGCATTATTTTTCTGGCATTTCATTTCTCGCTGTTGTGCTGGGTTTTGGGTGTGGTGGGCTCTGAGCTTTGTCTTGTGTGCCTTTAGGAACAATATTCTCTGGGCAAAATTGCTTTTTCCATTTCATTGCGGCATTGTGGTTATGTATTTATTTCATAAGGAGAGTGGATTATTTGGCAATCAAGGTTCATATTGTGGGTGTGGTTCCTGTAGATAGTTTTCTTCTGGATTAAACCTTGCCAACTGTTATTTCTCTGGTAGCACACCAGTGAGCAGCACACCATTCTCCTGTGCAGGATTTTATTTTATCTCACATTTGGTCACCAAAGCACCTATTTCTTCTTTACACAGTGGATTCTCTCACTTTCCAAAGTGCAAGTAAGCACTGGAGCATGTTTTCCCTCAGTTGACAATGGATATGTATCCAAGAATAGCCATTCAATTTAGGTACTTCAGGTATGTGCCTGACATGTAGTGATGTGAATGTTATCTTTAGAGAAAGCACTGCTGAATGACATCTGAGTATGAATCCCCCTGCTATCTCAAAACACACCTCCTGCAAAGAAGCAGTGGGCAAGAACCCTAAGGTTTGCCCTGACACTCTGTCTGTTAAACATGTCCTGATCATATCATGGGAAATGCAATTTCTAGCCAGTGGATCAGGTCACACCTTGGTGAATCAACTCCTTAGACTCAAACGTCTGGCAAATCTACTAAACCAACCAGTTTCCCATGAAATTGGAAGGGGTAAGTGGTGTCACTGGCTGTATCCCAGGCAGATATCCCTCCTGGCAGCACAGAGAGTGTGCCTCCAGCACCAGGAATGCAACCTGAGGCAAAGCTTTGCCTCTGGTTACAACAGGAACAACAACTGTTGCAGAGCCATTGCTGCAGAGGCAGTAAAATCACACATCACACAAGAGTATTACAGGCACAAATTAAGATTGGTTGAGGCTCTTTAAAAAAAAAAAAAAAAAAAAAAAAAAAAAAAAAAAAAAAAAAAAAAAAAAAAAAAAAAAAAAAAAAAAAAAAAAAAAAAAAAAAAAAAAAAAAAAAAAAAAAAAAAAAAAAAAAAAAAAAAGGCCCATTAGGTTTCTTTTAGAATCTCTTTCCTTGCAACTACAGAGCAAATTGACAAAACAGACCTCTTAAATCACCTATGAAACTTCACTGAATGACAGGATACCAAAAAGACCCTTTTGTGTTAAAGTGTTAATTATTAAAACATGACCAAACGGTTAGTTCAATTTACAGCATTGCCATTAGAAAGAAGGCTGGAAACAATGCGCACATTAAAAGGCTATATTATATGTTCTGTTACTTGGAGAGTCTCTGAAGTGAGAAAAGACAATTTGCGGAGCCAAGAAAATCTCCACTGGAATGGTGTTAGCTCTGCTTTTCTCTCGGTCCAATCACATTTATCTGAAATGCTACAGGAAGCAGAACTTACTCAGTCAACAAGAGATTCAAATCATCGAAAGAAATCCTGGAGAAGCAATTCAGCCAAATGTTTGGACAGAAAGGATGCTTCAGATGAAAATACCTATCGCTCAGGTAAGTGTCAGTTCATTATGCTTCATCATTACTTTGTGGCTGGATTACTTGCTCCTGCAGCTTCCCATTCATTTGGATCATTTGGATGATTCATAAAAGATACAGCATTTAAGGCAGGTTTTGAAAATATTCAAGAACAGACTGATATGAACTTAGCTATAACTTCCAAAGTTCTCCTGAAAAGTGTCTGTTCATCTGTCCTGAAACAAGAAAGGGTGTCAGGCTAAAATCCCATTTTTCTGAATTAGGGGTCTACTACATAGTGAGTCAAAGAAGCATGATATCAAGGCTGCAATTCAATGATTCTTTTCAAAGCACCTAAGCACCATACTAAGATCTGGATTCATTTCATGGCGGCATAAATCCAGCAAATGGAGACAATCTGGTTGGTATTTCTGTATTGGGTTGAGCTAAGAATATACAGTACCAAGGAAAACAAAAAGAAAAAAAAAAGCAAGCCATACAGAACATAATGAAAGCAGTGTACTAACGCTTGACAGAATTACCAGTTTTTCTCAACACCAAAAAAAGTAAATACACAAGATCCTCCGAAAGCCCAGATCACATCTGCCCAAAAGACACATGATATTTCTGTCATTTACCCAGGGCTGGGGATCTGTCCTGGGATGTACACTTATCTCACAATTATTTCTTTTTCCAAGGCCTATTTTTTTTCTCAGACCTGTTATGTACAGTACCAAACAGACTCTGAAGCTCACCTCATAGCTGTGTAGAAGTGTTTAGGTCAGTGATAGCAAACTGGTGTGAACCAAGAGCAGAACCAGATCCCGCGACTTGCTGTGGGGCTTTTTTTCCTTCAGTCCCATTCCTTATTTAATTTACAACCTCCAGTTCTGTTCTTCTTCCTCCATTCCCAAGTCCTTAGTAATAACCCTATTTCCAAACTCTTTTCCCATAAATAATTCTTCTGAAATAACATGAGGAGAGCCTGCTCTGCTAGAGCAGTCCCCCTTGGAGAAGGCCAGGAGATCAATTACTCTCATTGAAACACCGCAGGAAAAGGAGAATTTCAGAGCAGGATTTCACACAACAGTTCATAACAACAGGATGGGAGAAGGAAAAGCAGTGAACGACTTTGTTGCATGCTCCCACAAAGAGAAAAGATAAAAAGTTACCCAGGCACCACTGGAAATTACTATCCTCAATGTTTATTTCAAATTGATTTTCATCACATTTAATGCTATCATCTCAACGATAGCTACTGTAGCAATATACAGACATGCATGTTTTTCTACTTTACAATTTCTTAACTGTTTCTTTTAAGTTAGCTCACAATAAAATCAGTCAATTGTGCCACTAATTAACTGCTGCATTGTACTGTGAGACAATATAGGGAAAGGACTTAAAGGACTTAAAATTGGTTCTAGTTCAATGGAAAAGTTCTCTAACGAAACTGTTTATTAAATGTAGCAACTGCTTTTACGAAACACATTTTACACTTGATGTAATTTTACACCACTTTTGCATAAAGTGAATATTTAATCAGCAATAAAAATGTAATTCTGTAGCTGATGTTCGTAGAGTATTTCTGCTGCTGTGCAAGTGTGTAAGTGCAAAAAGCATTACTTCTACTTAGTGCATGGTTGAATTAGGACCAGAAAAGGGTACAGCAACAGTACTTTGATTAAGTACACACCTGCAGGAGTGAGAGAGGTAATAGCATTTATTTATCAAGATGGTGTTTAAATGAGTGTGCCTTTTTCTTCCTCACTTCAGAATAACATTTCCTAATTTCCAAATCCAGCTTCAGGGCATTTTACTTGTCTTCTTAAACAGAATTTTCTTTCATCCAAGTACGGGGGAACTTGTACAAACAATTAAGGTCTGTATGAGAGTGCTCCATCCCTGGCAGTGTTCAAGGCCAGATTGGATGAAGCACTGGGTGACATGGTTTAGTGTGAGGTGTCCCTGCTTATGGCAGGAGGATTGGAACTAGATGATCTTAAGGTCCCTTCCAACCCTAACTATTCTACGATTCTATGATTTGGATGCCATGAATAGGTGATAATCAGGGATGTTAAAGGCTCAGTTTAAACATACCAGCAAACAAGCAAACATAAAAAATTGTTGAAGTTCTTGGCACAGTAACATTAATTAAAAATAAACAAACAAACAAAACCCAACAGTATCAAAAACCCCCAAACCCTTAACCAAACATGATTTTTAAAACTGGATATTCTTCTTTTAAAGTCTCTAAAATGTCAGCACAAAGACAAATTTTCCACTGACATATCTCAGCATAACACAATCACAGAGCTGTAGCTATTTACATTAACTGAAGTTCTGTCATATAACCTCCTATTATTATATGAAGACCTGTTAGTTCTTAATATTATACTGAGTTAGAAACATCCTTTCTTTCTCAAGAACTCCTTGCCCTCTTGTCATGCTAGTTAGTGCCAGTTCCATTAATTTACTTTTGCGTATGCAGCCAACATCCAAATCCATAGGCCAGGAGAAGAACATGGGGGCAAACTGCTTTTCTTTTTGTAACAAAAAAGCTTAATCCAGCTCAAGTGTAAAAGCTTTTTACTACCTGCAATTAAATCTCCCTGTTCCCTGAGAAAATGCTGATTGTCAAAGGAAAAACTATCTCTTGTAGCACAGTGGATCACAAGCAAGCAGCCTTTCCCCAAGGGGAAAGCAAGGAGGTCAAGAAAAAACATTCTGGAGGAAAGATTGAAGGTTTGGTGCTAGTTAGTCTAGAGAAGACAAGACTAGTAGTGGAGGTGGTATGGCAGAAGAAAAACACCCCTCCATGCCACACTGACCATAGCAGAGTGAAAGCAGGGCAGAAATACACTTTAGATGGTAGGAAAAGCTTTCCAGCCATTTAGTATGGGCTAGAGACATCTGCCTACCACCCAGAGGAAGTTCAGTGGTGGATATTCTAAGCATAGGACAGACAGACATCATCCAGGAGCAACAGCAGCAGCACTGAGGGCCAGCTCAGCCTAACGCTTTGTGACTCCACAAAAAGGAGCACATTCAGCGGCCAGGGAGTGAGAGCGTACTCAGCTCTGAGTCAGAGAAACACATCTTTTAGAGGATTAGGAGATGATGTAGGAAGTTGAGACTGCAACTTGCAGACAATGAATACCAGACGGCCGATGCGGAGCTGCCAGCTCATCAAGAACCTGACTCAGCAAACGGCTCTGCTTTCTGTGACCGCTGCGCCAAGGGTTTCCTGCTCCCACACTACATCGCATGTCTCAAAAGACAGAACAACCTTTTTTCTTTTTTTTTTTTTTTTTTTTTTTTTTTTTTTTTTTT
>NDXB01006025.1:6386-16750 GCA_002631895.1 Agapornis roseicollis | reverse complement strand
CTCTGTTTCTCAAAAAACAAACCGCCCTTTTTTTTTTTTTTTTTTTTTTTTTTTTTTTTTTTTTTCATTTTGTTTTTCTTCGTTTTTCTGAAGCTGAGGGAGATCCTGAGCCAGGGCCTTCTGAATTGGGAAAGCAGAAGATAAGCGGCGAGGTAGCAGGAGAACGGAAGCACGTGACTCCAGGACCCCCTGTGCCTCATGCCCAGCTACAGACACACAGCGCTTATGCAGCAGGCATCTGGGATCTGCAAAAACAGCTGTTAGCCTGTCTTACCCCTCTACCTCTCCTCTGGTTACTGTGGAAACCCTCCTGCTGCAGTCACAAGCAGAGCTGGGATTTGGGCAATGACGCCCTTGCTCCATTTCTCCCCCCCTCTCCTCGTGCTGGGCAGAGCATCCCTCCATGTAGTCCAAGCAGGCAGCAGCAGGCAGACCATTGCCCCCTGCCTGCATCGGGAAAGAGAAAGCTGACCAGTTCAAAGGTAGGGGGAAGAGAAACAGGGAAAGGGTTTTAGTAAATGGTAGATTGTAAGAGATGGCAAAAAGGGGGGACTGAGTGAGTAGGAAAACATCACATGAAACATGAGAAGACAGCAAAGGGATGAACTGATGGGGGCAGTTTGCATCTCCCACGAACAGCAAATGAGCACACAATTTTCCTCCTCACTTCTTGCCAGCAATATCCAGGCTCTCAGTCTTCTATTTGCTCTTTTGATCAGCACATGGACACATTCACAGGCTTACAGTGCCCAAGGTCATTAAGAAACCCAGGGTGTGGCTTTGTGCTACTGTCTCCACTGTGGAAACAGCTGGAGAACAAGGATTTTCCACTTTGCATGCAAACTCTGATGTTAAAGTTTCTCCTTTGAGCTGGAGACAAGACTGCTGCAGTTTATCCTTCGAAAGGAAACAAATGAAAACAATCTGGAGCTCATTTATTCCAGAACAATTAAGCGGGCTATTCCCTGAAGTTTGGACCACAGGGTCCAAGGTCCCCGGAAAAGCTGCTGCAGCACCTAAGATGTAAACAAAACCAGAAGGCTACTGTGAGCTTCCAGGGAATGGATCTGATTCCCAAGACAAGCCTGCCTGTAAATGCAGGGACACTGATAGGTTTCCTAAAGACTCCTTTTGCAGGAAAATGCTTATTCACCCACTGCAAATGTTTAATGAGAAAGTTTACTCGTTCACTCCTATTCTCACCGTCAATATTTGGTCTCCTTTGATCATCTATTTGATTTTAGATGGTTCATCATAAATTTTAATGCACCACAGATAACCTCTCAATCAGTGTACTAGCAAAGACAAACTATTAATATGTTCCTCTTAAGAAGCAATAATAGGGTTAAGTATTTGCATGGCTCATTTATTAGAAAAATGTGTGCAAGTAACTCAAGGAGTTTTCAGTGAGTTACTCTTTATGAGCTAGATTCAGTCAAGATTTCGTCTGGCTTCCAGGCTGCAATAATTGTCCAAGGGAGCTGAGGCACCCAAGCCATGGTGCCTGCACTGGTCTGATGCTGCTTCTCATGGCAGCAGAGCTGGACAGGGTCTGTGGCCCTGCTCAGCCACCAATCTGCAATCCATTTGATCTCCCTGGGTGAGAGTTCTATGCCCAATGGAAAGGTGCCAAGGTGATGCAGAACAGTTTTCCAAACCAAGGACTTGAGGAAGAGGTCCTGGTGGTATCTTTACCACTGGAGCAATGTGGTACTGCAAACACATCCACAGATTGGTCAGGTCAAGCACCAGGGAGCACCATGTCGGGCTGAAAGGCAACAGCTCCTTAAGAGCAGTTAGAGACTGACTCTTTCTATTTATTTATTTTATTAGGATTAAGCTGGCCAAAACCAAGATGTTCTATGTTGGATTAAATCAACCATTTCAGGTTGACTATTCCCCTCTCATGTACTTGAAGTACGAAAAAGAAACAGGCTTTGTTGAAACAAAGATAAATGTATAAAACACTTTCTGGCCCATTTTTCACACAGCTGCAGTCAAAATTTCTTCCACTTGGATTAACTCTTCCCACTTCTTCACACGGCCTACCTTATTCCAAGCACTCAAATGGAAGATGTAAAAAAACCCTTCAAATTAATAAGAGCTACCTGCCATCTGAAAAACAAAACACGGAAAAGCAGAAATTAATCTCTTTTTAATCTGAAACAGAAATTTTAAGCATGGAAATTTCAGAATGCAGCCCCACCCTTACAGCTGCCTGCACTGGCTCTGCTTTTGATAAACTGAGCCACAAATAGAGAGCTAAAGCCTTTGGCAAACGACATACCTATGGAACAAATAGAGCATGATTGGGGGCCGTCTCCCCAGTTGGAGTATTTTGGTGTAACTTTGCTGAAGTCAGAGATGACACAGTCAGGACAGCAGCAGCTGAGATCCGGTGTCTTGAGGTCTCTGAAGCTGAGGAAAAATACTTAGTGTCCATTCTTCAAAAACCTTGCTCATTGTAAAATGAGGAAACTACCAAGACTTTTCATCCATTGGACAAGTGATTTTAGCTCTTCAACATATGTTTCATATGCTGGGGGGAATAAATTAGGTTAGAATGCAATTTTGTTCCTTTACCTGATATCAGAGAAGTTACTTCTTACAGAAGAGACACCTCAAATAAGTCAGGTTTCCAGCACCTACCTTCAGTGCTGCATGTACACAATATGGACCAGACCACTCTTGATTCATGAAGGCTTATGGCAATAAAGTCCCCAGTAAATGGGACAAGTTTGCATCCATTTCTTTTTATTTTTTTCTTTTTTTTTTTTCTTTTCTGCCCTCCCCCCTTCTCCCAGTAACTGGAAAAGACATAATCCCAGCAGGTTTGTTTCCTGGGTGGCCTGTACCAATGCCCCTTTCATAGGCTCCAGCACCAGACCTTTACAGACCACTTACTTTACAAGCAGTCTCCCTCTGTTGCCTCCAGACATCTCTGAGGTCTCTTCCCTTCCAAAGAGTGTTCTGTTTATCAAACCAGCCTTGTTCCAGGCCATGCCAGTTGACAAACAGCCCTATCTATCTCCTTTGATCCTGCACAGAACACCAGGCCATGGATGGTGAGCTGCACATCACCACTTACAGGCTGGAGGGCCTTTTTCTTCTTCAGAGGAAAAGGAACAGATGCCTCATGACTGTCCTTTCCTCCTCTTTGTCCTCCAGGACCAGTCTGCGGTAGCTCTGCCTGCCAGGTTGATAGGGTCTCCTGGGCAGAGGTCTCCTGCACTGTTCAGGAGCACTTTGCCCTTTCTCAGACAGTCCATCCCCACCACAGCTTCTTTGTCCATCTCTCTCTGCACTACCATTCAGATTGGTGTGGCTGAGCCAAAAGCTAACTCAGCAGCATATCCCACTGTATAAAGCCATGACAGGCTTGCGTCATGGACACTTTGGACGGTCCGGATTGTTCTTCCACCCCCACATCTTAAAAAAGATACAGTGGAAACTGGAAGAAGTTCAGAGAAAAGCAGCAAGGAGGGTCAAAGGTACAGAGTAGTTTGCACACAAGGAGCAGCTGAATGCCTTAGAATGCTTTAGCCTGGAAAACAGAAGACCTGAGAGTGGAAAAAAAACAAAAATCAAGTAGCATGGGAAGGGTGAGTAGGAAATGTCCATTCACGGCCTCTTCCAGTGCATGCTGCAGAGCTAACAGCTTGTAGCTGGATCAAAACCAGTGAAAGAGGGTGGTTTTGTACAGGGTGCACTTAAACCATGGATGAGAGAAGTGCATATGGCCTCAAGTAGAGACTGGACAAGGAAAAATTCACTGAAGGTGGGTCAGTGTACTACAGCCTCTTCTGCCTTATGAAGTCCCCAAGCTGCAAATGGGAGAGAATGTTCAGGAAAGAGGTACGTGTACTTGGACCCCCCCATAAGCATTAAGCCACTGTCGACTACTACCAAAACCCAAGTCCTTGCTGGGCTATCTCTGAGCTCCCCCAGGCCTTTAGTTGTAAGAAACAGGTCAGTCACAAACAGAGCTTGGCAATCATAGCTTAGCTGGGAAAAAACATTAACGTAATCTGCATTGACACATTTCCTTTTGGGTCAGCCTAAACGATTATATTTGACAGAGTGTGAAATTTTTATTTGTATTTTGGAAGGAAAAGCACTCTCCTCACTATGGTGAATCTCAGCCTATCTCTCGGACCCCAACTGTAACATGGTACCACAGTGTTTTTTAACTCTAATAATCATAACCACAGTTAAATAACCTGGTGTTGGGAGTAGGTCGGATCTTAAACCTTTGAAGCCTACAGCATACAAACCACCGGTAGCAGCTGCATATGTAGTGGGGTACAGGCAGCACCACAGCATTGAATACATGCAACACCCCGTTATGCCTTGACACGTTCTACTTGTAGGGGCCAATGCTCCTGAGGGGTTAACAGCAATTTTAGACTTTTATCCAAAATCAAATAGGAAGCAAGGGCTTTCTGGAGGCAGAAAATACTGTCCTTCCCCCAACAGCTTGTCTGCTGCTTGTCCCTGAGCACTTTGGCTCTGTCATACTTCTCCTCACATCTCTGGAAGACTCTGGTGTTCACCCATGCATATTCACAGCTATGCACTGGTTTCACTAAATTGTCTTAGAAAGTCTGTTTAATTCAAATTAAATTTGTTTAACTAAGTTAACTTTGTTCAGGCCAATGCTGCATTCTTGTATTCAGTCTTTTTCAAGTGTGTCCAAAGCCTCTGATGCTCTGTCGAAATTGAGTCACTCAGAAATCCCAAGGAACCTTGGAAAAAGCTGAGTCTACATTTGAAACAAACATGCTAAGTAGCTTGCCAAAATGTCATGCTCAGTGTTAGAGACGTCATGCCTTAGGATTGTACAACATGTGACTGCATGATCACAGGATACAACCGTAGGTACCCTGAAGCACTGAGTCCTACAGGACTCCCATGGGTCCTATAAAAAGCCTGTTTCCCATTCCCATGGAAAGAGCCTGTTGCAGGCCCTGTAGCAAAATCCTTGTCTACAGTCATAACACTTCCATCCTCCCCAGAGATGCAGCTTTAATATTTCTTGTTTTTACAAAAGTGTTCACCACAGTAGCTCACTCTCAAGAGCACCTCATCATGGTCAGTTAATTCACCATTTTTTGCTGGTCTTGTTAATCTCCCTCTCCCCTTCCACAGATAAACCACATTTAATGGCTGTGTCAAGTAACAAGCAGTACGCCAAGGAGTATCTTGCATACTTCAGAAGGGTAATGTCCTACCAGATTTATTGAGGTGTTTAAATCCCATTTTTAAAGAGTTCTCTCAGTTGCTGATCTAGTGAATGTAAATTTCATAATGATTTATTTCAGAAGGGAAAAGAATGAATTATTATTACCTAGTTTCTCAGTGTTTGTCTGGCAGGCTAATATTTTGATTTTAAGTCGTCATAATAGGACTTTCCTCAGGTACAATCCTGTGTGTCATCCAAGTATTTGCTCAATAAACATTGCTCTTAATTTCCTGGTTCCAAACATCACCAGCCCAAGTGGAGATGTCAGCTTACACTTGGCAGAGCCGATGCCAATATACCTCCCTTTTGATCTGCCGTTTGTGCTAGCCCAGCAAAGAGGTGATGGCCTCCACCTTGAGGACAGGTATTGAATGCTGTCCATGCCTGCATGGCCAGGGTCTGCAGCCCTGAAGCCTGTGCTACAGGAGCAGCAAGCAGTACACAGTGTCAGGTCCTCACCAAACCCTCACTGTGTCTACCCAGCATGCCCAGGCACTACAGAAACCCCATTTTGCACTTCTTTGTTTATTTTTTAATACAAATTTTTAATAAAATTTTTTGCCTTTGACCTTCTAGGTAGCAATAATTTTCTAGTCATCAAACAGGCATAAGGAGTGTGGCATGTGCCTGCCACAGACCCAAACCACAACTGAGAGCTCTGAATACCCTCTCTCATTAACTCCAACAGGACATCAAAGCCAGGCTCAAATGTTAATCTCTCACTGTCTCAGCTAAACTTCTGTATTTTGCTGCTAATTATTTTTCAGGCAGGACAGGATGGCATGGCAGAAGCCAGATGTAGAGATTGGGTGGATCTGCCTTCATCTTTCTCTTAAAGCAAGCCCCCCTAAAATACAGAAGGGCTTTTCCCCTTGAAACCTGGGACTTATTAGGAGATCCTGTCATAGATAGTATGGGAAAATCCACAGCCAGAAGGCAGAATTACTGAAGAATTGTCCCAGAACACAAGCTACGATTAAGAACATACATTTCTCACAAACAGGACCCTTTTTTAAATTAATCTCTTTACAGGTTTATTTATTTTTAAGTGCAGGATGTAAGTTCTCAAATTAGGAAGCACAGCGAAGGAAACACTAAAAAATGTCTGCACAGGAAAATTTGATTTTAAAACTCAGTTACCAAAGTTAATCTAAATTACTTTAGGTTCATATTCAGCAATGTTCATCCAGCCTCCACCATACTTGCTGCTGCCTACTTCTGCCTCCCTCAGATGAGCATATCCCAGGGCTATAGGCACATTGATTCCCTGATTTGCTTTCTGCCATTGTCAGTTTGCTTTTTGAGGGGCTGTTTATATTTCCTGTAAAGAATATTTCTCATAGTGCTGTTAAGCTATTCCATCTCTTGGCACTTTAATACAGTCTTCACAAGCTCTGATCTCTTGCACACTCTTATTGAGCCACTATTTTGTTTCTCATGCACAGATTTAAAGCCCAGACATCACATGCTTCAAACATGAATAAATGTGTAATGTCTCAGAAACACAGTCTGACGAGAACTTCTGATGCTGAGATGACTGTGCCATCTTCAATACATTAAAAATAAGGAACTGAAATTTCTGAAATGGGCTTTTCTTGAAAGCTTTGCAGCATGAAATGGTGTCAGGTTTTACCATGCTTTAAAAGACTGCCAGCTCGCCATGCTGTGTTCAGGAGAGCCAGAGCCTGCAGCAGGGTACTGCTGTGGCTACCCTAGCAAACCACCTGCAATTTGCCACCTGCGATGCACCACTAGTTGCTGAAACAAGACAGAAATCAGGTGGTTTTCAATCACAGAGATTCAACAGACAGTTAAGTCTCCTGTAAAACACACTCAGAATTGTGACAATCCTTTATGTCTACAGCCCCTGCCATTTTCAAACAGGAATCATATACGCCTACTGCAGACCAGAGCAGTCACTGAGAATCAGGGTCTGATCTCATTACCCTGCTGTGAATCTAGCCTAATTCAGTCACTCACGGCAGGTACTTTGGACTTGCATCGGTGTCACAGTGATCAAACCCTGCATCTCTGACTGTTTTAAGAAGAATGTTTTGGAAAAGATGCCAAAATATCTTTCCTCCAGCACAGGCACTGGCTAAGAGCATGTCCTTGGTTATTAGAAATACCTCACCATCTGGTCATTCTGATTTCAAATATTGCCATCAAAATTCACATTGAGTGCTCCAGGGGGCACAGTGGGACCAAGCACCACAGTAAACACAATGTTGTTGCCTGCAGAATGTTTTGGTCACTGCTTAGCCTGCATGTTGCCTGAGCCTGCACATAGGGATCCTGGCAAGGCTGGAGAAAGGCAGAGCTGAGATAACCTGTACTTGTCTAGTTTCATGCAGGAATCTCCCCCTTTTGGTCTGAGCCAATGCCCTACATAGGCTGATTGCCCTGCCTCTAATAGTGGAATCGGGGTTTTGACTGCCTGTGGGGAAAAATCACACTTTCTTCAATCCCTTAAAAGTATGGATGGGGTATAGGTAAGGCTAGCTTGTATGGCTTTTATAGTTGTTTCTGAGTTAGAGTTAAAACTCTCAGTTGACAGGTGGTGGAGACTCAGACCTGCCACTACAGCACACTGTGAGCCTGAGTTTTGTCTACCACAACCTTGCACATTGCAGCAAACCACCCTTCCCTTGCACCCCTGCTCCAGAGACTGACAGCAGATTTCCTAGTGCGTTACTGCTTGAAGGTGCAACTAAGTGAAATCAGATGGGAGTTGAAGGGAAATAAAAGCTGATACATTTGCATTCACATACTGTCTGGAGAGCTAATTAGTCTTGGTTCTGGTGAACACACTTAGGGGGATGACACCAATCAGCCAAATTAACTTGCCATTCCCCTGGAGATCTTCAAGGCATTAAAGAAAAAAAAAATGATTAGCATGCAATTCTGACACCAACACAACTCTGTGCCTGCTTTCTACACACCATTGCTATTGGCGAATTATGGAAGAAATCTAAAGTGTCTCTTGTCTTTCTGAAGCCCCATGTTCCTGTAACAGTCATGGTTCTGCATCCCCAGAGTGCTTTTCCCTGTGGGATACCAGAAGCCATCATCATCTGGAATTCGTTTGAGCAGTTTGCCAAAATTAGGACCCTACTCAGTCCTGCTATGGAAGCAGGAGCCCACAGAAAGGATGGTGCCTCTCAGGACACAGTCCCAGGGCAGAACAGGTGATGTGAGCTGGGGCAGAAAGAGGCTGAGAGCCAAAATGACAGAAACACAACTTGACCACCATGAAGACTGGTAATAATGCAACACCAAGTAGAGGCTCCTTCAATTAGTGACTATTAAAATTTTTTGCTATAAAATGGAAGTTCCTCAATAGTGAAGTACCAAGGAGGACAGGAATCTCAGTGTGCTGCCAAGTCCAAGGATAAAGATGCTGCAAGGATGCAAGTAAGCCTTGTACCATTGGGGCACATCAACGGAGCCATGAAGGTCTGCAACACTGAAATGTCCTAAAGACCTAGTGCCGTGCAGCCAAAGCAGCCCTTTGTGAGCAACTGTTGTAACAGAGTTGGGAAGCCTGGATCAACAGGCACAACAACAACAAACCTGTAACTAAGATGCCCAGATGTAACTAGAAGCAAACAAAGCATTTTAAATAAAACAAGCAAATAAATATTGTAAATATCAGAAGAGAAGAGATTAAAGACCCAAGGATAGTGAAAAGGCTGACAAAATGAAGTATAAACTGAAATAGGTGAAGAACCCAGATAGAGTGTTCGAGTTTAATCCTTTCATAAAACAGCACCATAAAAGGTCTTAAGGCAAGGCTGGTCAAAATTTTCCATCAAAACATCTCAATCGACCACTAAAAAGGGTACTTTTATGTGATCACTGAGTCTAATTTTTTTTTTCTTTTACCCACAACAGCTGCTTTCCATGAAAATTTTCAACATTTTGTGGAAACACCAAAAAAACCCCAACCCTCTGTTTATGGCAACTAAACATTTTCAGACAAAAAAAAAAATTAACATTTTGGTGAGCATTAAAGAGTGGCTTGTAGTTTTGAGACATGACTAATCCCTTTGTTGCCAAACACTGAATATTTTTTGGTTTTCCAATAAAAAGTCCAAACTTTTCTCTGGGTCAGGAGGGGACTTTCCAAACCAGCATCACTTTAAATGTCAAAAGGGAAAATTCAAGCTCAGTTCTGGCATAAAGGAATGGACAGTCCTGAGCTCTTGGTAAAGAAAGAGCATGGGGGTCCTTTCAAAGGGCAAAGCCAAGCAGAAAAAGAGCCTAAATCTGGACAGGGTGCAAACACAAATGGAAAAAAGCAAGAAAACTACTTTTGTGGGTTGGTCCTGTCTGGATGCTGGGTGCCCACCAAAGCTGCTCCACCACTCCCCTCCTCAGCTGAACAGGGGAGAGAAAATACAGCAAAAGGCTCATAGGTCAAGATAAGAACAGGGAGAGATCACTCCCCAATTACTGTCATTGGCAAAATAGACTTGACTTAGGGAAATGAGTTTAATTTATTACCAATCAAATCAGAATAAGATAATGAGAAATAAAACC
Organism: Agapornis roseicollis; assembly: GCA_002631895.1. Classification (NCBI taxonomy): domain Eukaryota; kingdom Metazoa; phylum Chordata; class Aves; order Psittaciformes; family Psittacidae; genus Agapornis; species Agapornis roseicollis. The sequence goes on along the minus strand of NDXB01006025.1, from coordinate 6,966 downwards.
AAATCTTAAAACACCTTTCCCCACACCTCCCTTCTTCTCGGGCTTAACTTTACTCCTGATTTTCTTTACCTCCTCATCTCCAGCGGTGCAGGGGAAAGGGGAAAGTGGGTTGTGGTTAGTTCATCACACTCCTTACTGTTAGTTCATCTGACTAACTAGAGGTTAGTTCATCTAACACTCCTTTCTCCTCCATGAACCTCCCTGGGCTGCAGGGGCACAGTCTGCCCCACCACAGGCTGCAGGGGAATATCTGCTCCAGCACCTGCAGCACCTCCTTGCCTCCTTCTCCACTGACCTTGCTGTCTGCAGGGCTGTTTCTCTCACATATTTTTACTCCTTTCTCACACTGTTCTGCACAGTTTTAATTCTGTCTTAAATACATTATCTCAATGGTGCTACCACTGTCACTGATGGGCTCAACCTTGGTGAGCAGCAGATCCCTCTTGGAGCCAAATGGCATTGGTTCTATTGAACATGGGGGAAGCTTCTACCAGCTTCTCGTAGGAGTCACCCCTATGGCCCCTCCACTACCAAAAGCTTGCTATGCAAACCCTATACAAGCAAAAAAAAAAAAAAAAAA
>NDXB01006023.1:0-29269 GCA_002631895.1 Agapornis roseicollis | reverse complement strand
ATGAGGCAGGGATTGGGCAGGGATTGGGCAGAGATGGGGCAGAGATGGGGAGGGATGGGGCAGGGATGGGCAGGGATGGGGCAGGGATGGGGCAGGGAAGGGGCAGGGATGGGGAGCGGAGGCACCCGTGGTACCCGCGCCCCCTCGGGTGCTGCAGCCCCGCGCCCCTCCCGCCGCTCGGGTGCCGCTGTCCCGCCGCTTGCCCCCCCGCCCGCCGCAGGCTCCTCCCGCCGTGATGCGCTCGGGCCGCGCCTCCGCGGCTGCTGCTGCGCCGAGCGGCGGCGGGGCCGGGCCGGGCCGGGCCGCGCGCACGCGGTGAGCACGGGCCGGGGGCGGGGGGGGGGTGGGTGTGCGGGAGCCCCCGGGGCGGGTGCGCGGGGCCGGGAGGGGCGCCCGGGGCCGGGGGGGGGGCGGTGGTGCCGGGGGGGGGCCCCGCTGCCAGGCCCCGGGGTGAGCCCGGCGCGCACCCCCGGCCGCTGCCCTGGAGCGGAGCCGTCGGGAGGCGCCCGGGTCGGAACCGGAGCTTGGGGGGGGCAGCACCGCGTCCCCGCAGAGCCCCCGCCCGCGGGTGCCGGGGCTCACCCGGGCCTGGGCGCCGGTGACCTCGGCTCTGACCTCTCAGGTCCGTCCTGCGGCTTCGGGAGCCGCTCCTGACCCGGGGCTGCGGGGCCTGTCCTGCCGGCTGCGGAGCCAGCCCAGCGCCGTGCCCACCGCTGCGGAGCCGCCGCTGAGCCCAGCAAGGTGCTCCATAGGCTGAGAACAAGCAGCTCGTGTGCGTGTGGCCCCCTCGCCGAGTGAACCATGGAGCACATCGCCAGCGGAGCAGCTTTCTGAAGTTCTGGCCCGTTCTTTAAGCCGGGCCCGGCTGCCCCTTGTGTATCCCTGCTCTGCCTCCTGTGCGGTGCCAGCGCCGACCAGCAGCTCCTGGGGCCTGGGGATGTTCCCCCTTGAGCGCGAAGCAGCAGCAGTCGACCTGGACAGACTGAGCAGGCTGTATTCTGGAGCTGCGGGCGGGAGCTGTCCCCTCCGGAGCCGTCCCGGAGCAGATGACTGACACGGTGATGAACGGGAGGGTGCCGCTGCCCGAGAAAGCCTTGTCCGAGGGCTATGCCCGGCTGCGGTACCGGGACACCTCCATGCTCATCTGGCAGCAGCAGCAGCAGAAGCTGGAGTCGGCACCTCCCAACACGTACCTGAGCCGGAGCCGGAGCATGTGGTACTCGCAGTATGGCAACGAAGCCATCCTGGTGCGGGACAAGAACAAGCTGGATGTGCCCAGGGACACGGGGCAGTCCAAGTTTTGTGCTATTATGTGATTGCTCTGGAGAGCGGCCAGGCTGGCCTCGGGCTGGAGGGATGGGGCTGCAGCACCCACAGGGCAGACACAGGGCCCAGGCCAGAACTGTCTGAGGTTTGTGTTTGTTGTCGCTGTAGTAGCATCATCCTGCACGTTGTGAGGTGTTTGTAACAACCCCGGCCTCAACCAGAGCCCACGAGCCTGTGTCTGCTGCCTGGCATCTTGGCACAGTTCATGTTGGACCATGTGCTGTGTGTAAGTGGCTTGGATACAGTGAGGAGCACCTGCGGTCATCTGGGAGCCGTCCCCAGACAGCACTTCCATTGCTAGTCCATATGGATTGCAGGGGCTGGCAGGAGAGGTGGGCACAGATCCATTGAGGCCAGGACTATAGGAAGGTTGACCCGCACAGCTACATGGCCATCGCTTGTTCAGTGTGCGCTGCCAACCTGCAGTTACAGCCTGGAAGTGGTCTCATACATCCAGGAATGAGGTGATTTATTGAGAGGAGGAGGGAAAAGATGTGCTGAGAGTTTCATCTGAGCCTCCAGAACCCCGTCAGGAAAAGCTGCACTGAAGTCTCATCCATAGGGTCCTCCCTGGAACCACAGCTGGGGATCAGACAGGACTTGGGGGCTGCTCCTTTCCCACAGCTCCCCCCACCCCTGCTTCAGCACCAGCCACCGAGTGGGCACCTGGAAGGGAGGGACAGGCCCAGGAGGCAGCAGGGAGAAAGTGGTTGTGAATCTGCCCATCTGCTGTGAGGGACACACGGAAACCCCGGCAGTGCCCCTGCCCCAGGCACAGCCGCAGGAGCCGCACTGAGCATTGGTGCACGGCAGCAGCTCGGGAGGGTTCAATTCTGACTGGGGCTGGAGTAGGTTTGGTTGCTTTAAATCACATCAGCTGGAGGAAGAAGTACAACTGCAGTGGGGGAGAGGCTGCTTCCAGGCTGCCTCCGTTGGAGCCCAATCCCCACCTTGCCCAAGGCAAGATCACACCGAGAAACCCACCCCAGCACCTACATCTCATTGAGACCAGAGCGGTGCCACTTCCCAGGCACTGGTTACACCAGGGTTCAGCACTGAAGGGCAACGCTGGGCTAATCACAGCCTCCCTTCACACCATCCACAGCCCTGGGGCCCAGCCCAGCAGCAGTTGAGCCCAGGCTTCACTTCAGGCAAATCAGTGTTGGATGTTGGCTTCGGTCTGGCTCATTTCCTGCCTACGAAGAGGCACAGGCATTGTCTGAGTCACCTAAAACCTTTCTGCATTTTGTTTGAGCACTTTATTTATTTATTTACTTTGAACAAGGGGAAGATGAATCTCTACAGTGCACGTGCAGGGGTCCTGAGCAGAACTTACCTGCTCTAACATGAGATGGTGGAGGTCTGGTGTACTCAGCCCCGGCTCACAGCATGTGGATGCACTGCAAACCAGAGGCAGCCCTTTTGGGGTTCTTAGCGCTGTTTATGCACGTGTTGGTACCTTACGTGTGTGCTCATAAAACCAGACCCCCACGTGCTCTCATGGCCCTCATGACCCCGCCAGCACTGGCGCTGCCTGGGAAGCGCTTTGGTGAATTTTCCAACCGGGGAAAACCCATTCAATGGGGCTCACAGAAGCAGCAGGATGGGGAGAGCTGCAGGGCCCTGGTGCTGGGTGTTCTGTGGAGCAGTGCCTGGGGTGTGCAGCCACCGGCTCCAACCAGTGCCTGGTGCCATTGACACCCACAGGCTGGACTGAGCTGTGGGTGAAGGGACCCTGAGCACAGGAGAGGCAGGTTCAACAGTGCAGGAGCACCCTGGAACCTCAGTAACAGCACAGCCCAAAGTCATTTCCTTCACTTTTCTCATAGAAAAAAGCCCACAGCTTGTTTTTCTGTTTAATTTCAGTAAGAGTTGATTACTTCGGGTCTAAGTCAGGCTCTTTTTGTTAACGTGGCTGGAAAACCAAAATTCAGTCACATGAAGACTGCTAATTGGAATACTCAAGAAAATCCTAGGTATGTGCATAAATTCCTCCAGGACTGGGGCTGGATGGGACAGTGCAGGAAGTAGGACTTGCTCTCCCTCATGCTGTGAATGTGACTGTGTTTCATTTCCACATCCGTGTCCTCATTAGTCACAGCAGGTTTGTGGAGTGGCTGTTGTGTTGATGCACTTGTTTAAATGCTGTTGTAGCCTCTTTGATAAAGAGCATTAAAGTGATTTGAATGCAGCATCACGAGTGGCCAGTTCTCTCCTGGGTGCTCAGCACTTGGGCACAGAGGGTCACAAGCCACAGAGGGAAAGGCAGCAGAGCAGCCGCTCCCAGTTGGGAGCTGCCTCAGTTACTGGTGGGGCTGAGGGTCCTCTCCCACTCCAGTCAGCCGTGAAGTGCAGCCCATGCAGAGAAGCCTGCTCCAGGTTCCCAAGCCCAAGGAGCCTGGTCAAGCCTCAACAATGCATTGGATTTGACCCAGAGAAAGACACCCCCGAGCGTCACACGTACAATGAATGATCACTATGGCTGTCGGCGTGAGCTGAACTTCAGATAGGTTGTGCTTGTCCTCAACCTCCTCCGAGGCTGTAGGAAGAGACACTGATGCACCTAGCACTAATTCGCTAGTAAATGCCAAAGAAAGCATCCCCCTGCGGGGCAACTATGATTGTGAGGACGGGTTGAGCAAACATGGCCTGTGGGGTATCACTAATACACCACCACAGAACACAGCTACCCTAACAGCAAAGCAAAACAGGTTTGCCAGAACCTTAGATTGTGACTTTCAAATGCAGTGAGCAGGAACAGCGTTAGAGAAAGATTAACCCCGAGTAAACTTGGCTGTTGTACCCCTTACCTGATAAATAAACCATTAAGCATGCAAAGAAACCCAACAGCAAACCCAACCTGAATCCTCCCAAGTGACCAAAACAGAACTTGGCCACCGCGCAGCAATGTCAAGACTGGGCCATGCCTGTGAGCAGCACCTCTGGGTGCCCCTGTCCCAGCGGTGCCCTCCACATCCCCATCACCCAGGTCCCACTGACCAGCCCCAGCTGGAGGAGCTGATGCTGCTGCCAGCGCTGGGACATAAACCTGGGTCAGGATTTCCATCTCCTCCTTCTCAGCTGAACATCCATCACTCAGCTGCAATTCCACATAATCTGTAGGAGAGTCCTTCCTTGGCTCTCCTGGTGCACTAAAGCAGCGGAGTGTGTCCCTCACCAGCACAAAGGTGGATTTAGAGCATTTGTGTGCCACTGCACTGACAGCTGGACCTGAGAATTGCTCCACATTAGCTCAAGGCTCACAGCACCGGGACTCTTCCTATACTCCTGTCTGTTTGCTAGCAATGCCACTGATTGCTCCAGCAAAGCCCTACAGGTTTGCAGCTGAAGCAAACACAAGGAGATAAAGGAAAGGGAAGGAAAAGGGAGAGGAGAGGGGAAAACACAGGATCAAACTGCACACACAAAACAATTTCTCTTTTTATTATGAAAAGAAACCAAATGCCCAGGACCAGGGTCCGTGATCACCAGTAACATCACAGATTACTTTCTAACTCTTCCTTTTAAATTCTGTCATGTTTGAGGCCAGCAATTTGCAATGAACAAGCTAAAACTACTTACATTGACTCATTTCTCCTCAGTAACTGACATTTACAGGTATATACTAGAAATGGCACTAAAAAGGCTTAAGAAAAAGAGTTACGGTAAACTCGCATGCACATCATACAGAAAAGTAACATTCTTTTAAATATTAAAAAAACAAAACCCAAAAAATACACCAACAGATCTGTCTGCATTGGTTCGGTCAGGACCAGGGCAGTGCCCTGTGGCCTGTGCCAAATCCCGTGCTGGTGGTTTGGTTAGTTCTAAAAACGACAGTTACAAAGAGCTGCAAATACCAGTTCTTAAAAAAGCATCTGGTTGTTCACAAGCAAGAGGATGCTGCAGTGGGATAAACCCATCCCCAGCAGCACAGAGCCTGCCCAGTCAGCCCCAGGGAACCGTTCCATGCGAGAGCAGGTCTCTTTAAAACCCAGGATTACAACAAAGGCTGTGGGGTTTGTGTCATGCCCGATCCCTTCCCCCGGCTCCAACCCCCACTGTAAAAAACAACGTTCCTTTCAAAACAAGGAAAAACCTAAGAACTGGTTGGAAAGTCCCCAAAACAGAGAAAGAGCTAGGTTAGGTGGCTGCAGTCTGCTTCTACCACATGGAGAACATGGAAAGAGACCTCACAGGGCAACTAATGTGTACACGTGCACGCAGACTCGCTCGGGTACGCGTGCAGCTATCACACACAGCGGTTACACAGTCCTGAAGTGTCGGCTCCACAGTTACAACCCCTGTCAGTAGGAAAGGTTAAAATCACATCGATACAAAAGGAAATGCTTTTGTTCAGACATTTGGTTTGCAGGAAGCTGCTGTACCCGACAGACCCCTTGAGTAGCTCCCACTGCCCTCCTGAGCCCACGGCTGATGAACAGTGAGAATCAGGCTGAGCTTAGAATCAGATGGAGTATACAAAGCTTTCAAGGTGCAGGGATGCTGGTTCATAACATGCCTGGTCAGAACAGGAGTTTCTCAGAAAAAACCCAAACAGTTTCAATAAAACTACTTGCGTGTATGCATATACCTGAAATCAGACTGATTTCAGTGGAGCTTCCCCTGGAAAACAAAGTTAAACTTTGCTCCTGCAAGCAAAATTCTGCCATAAAAATTTCAGGTTTATTAAATTTTAAAAAAACCCTGTTATTTTCAAACATTTTATGTTTGATCGTTTAAAAGCTTTCACGACACCTGCACTGCCAGGTCACGTAACACAAACTCAGTTAAATAAATGCTCTATGGTTTCAGTTTCCAACTCATTAAGGGCAGCTGCTACTTACTATGGACTGAAAACAGCTCTTCTTTCCTGGAGACACTCTGCTCTGCAGGTACAAGAGGCACCACTACTGACATGGCAGGAGAGAACCAGCACTACAAACAACACGAAAATAAAGAGTGTAAGAACAACATTTGGAAATGGGGAGTCACCAACTTCTTTCCTGAAATGAAGGTCATGGCAACACGGATTTCTCCTGTGAATTGCCGTTCCGTAGGGAACGCCTTACTTGCCATGAAAACACGCAGTTTCCCACTAACTGGAAGCTCAAGTTGCAGCGGGTTTATGAGATGTGGAGGTTGTTCCTTATGCTCCTCAGTGGCTCTCATTGCTTGTTCTCTTTGCAAAGCCCCAAGCTAGGGCAAGTTTTCCAAGTACAATGGGATCCTCCTCCAGCGCTGTGGGGCCCTCTCCATCACTTTGTGCTCGGCTCCAACCTTCCCATGGATCACAGGGGGACAGAGGAAGGTGCATCCCTGGTGCAGTTTGGAGCAGCGATGGTGGCATTCTGCAGAGCCAGTCCCTGGGCTTTGTGTGGTGGTGATGCAGGTGACTGGAGCTGGTGCTGTCTACAGCACTGCCTGGGCTTTGTTCTCCCCACGGAAGTGACCACCACAGCACAGCAGCAGCACGGCTCCAGGCACTGCACTCAAGGAAAGGTTTCAATCAGGGAAAGCTGGGAGCTTGTTTATCCAAGTTGTCATGGTACTCAAGTGGCTGCAATTATCTTAATTAAAATACTAGTTGGTTTTGCTAATGCAAGTCTCAGACAATAGGAGAAACACAGATGAAACCCAACCCATCAAACCCCCCAAGCTCTTCATTAGGTGGATAGTACATTTCCTCAGAGGAAATCCTGAAAATATATTGCTAAGGATTTGTTGAGGGGAGGATTTTTTTGAGGGCAGAATTTAAAATACAGGAACTAAATAACTCCATTGTTAACGGCAAAGAAAACCAATTCATTTCAGTAAGAATCAGAATTCCCCACTTCATCCAATTCCAAATGCAATGGGAAATCACCTGCAAGGACTCGAGAGCCTCTTACTAGCAGGCCAAGCACCCTGGAGACTGCAAAACAAGCCAAAGATGCCCAGAGACTCACAGGAGGAGCATGGTGCCTCACAGCAACACAGCATCTCGCTCAGCTCGAGCCAAAACACAGGGACTCTTCTACAGCAAACGTGTTACTGCCAGGACATGGGTCAGACACAGACAGAGGCACATCAGCTGTGCCAGACACACACTGAGCACCCTGGGACACTGATCTGACAGACACCGGTAAAGACTCTGAAGTGTCCAGCTAATGAAGCCTCAGCCAATGGGCAGTAAGTGACTGGCAGCTGATACGGATGCTGTTAAAAGTGCAAACCATGCAGTGCTAGTAACAGTCTGGTCCTGTGCTTCCCAGCAAAGGGCCATCACCTGGACACCACACATCCCAGCATAGCATCTCTGGGCTGTGGGTGCATTGGGAAGCCTGAGCTGGGACTGGGGGGGCCGCTAGGGCCTATGTAAAAAATACAAGCTGGTACAGTCTGCATCCCAGGGCCTCTGGCAAGCCACAGGCGGTGACCCCAACAGCAGAGTGGCAGCACTGGGGCTGGTGCTGGGAGAAGGAAAGGCATAACATTGTTAAACTCTGTACACTCTGTCTTTACAATAAGAAGTTCAGAATTTATAAGACGTTCCTGCCCCTCAGATTACAAGTTATTACAGTTATAGGAGTGGTGCTTTCCTAAGGCTGGATTACAAGAGAAAAAACACACTGGTCTACAAATAGAAATTAAAAATAAAACAAGAGCAAGGAAAAGATTTCTGGTACATTACTGAGAAAACAACAGCACTCTGCATCAAGAAACTGTATCTACCTGTATGGCTCCAAAATCTGTACAAAACAGCAAAAAGGGGGGTAAAAAGATAAAGAAGAGATTGAACAAATCAAAACCCAGACACACAAACATGACAGCACCAGACACAGGCTGGCCCATAGCACCTGTGAGTATCAAGTCCCATGTATTTACATGAAGCCTCAGATGTTTATGTGCTTTATTGCTGGTTGCTTGTTTTTAAATCTGGTTCCAATCACACCCAATGTTTTGCCCTTCTGCTGCTTGCAGGATGCAGCTTTGCTTTTGTTATTTATTTCATTTTAAACAACCAATGGTTTAATAAATAAAAGACTTGTATATACATGAAATTAGGGACAGTGAAAACTGGCTGTATTGCAGCAGTGCGGGCCATAACATCAGGCCGGACTCAAAAAGTTGCTGATGTCTCTTCTTTTTCCCTTCCTCCCCTCTTTTTCCTTTTTCTTGAGGTAAGCATTCCAGTGCCTGACCTGCACAACACACGCAGCACTCCCTCCTCGGAGCTCACTATCGAAACAAGGAGAGGAACAAAGCCCCCACCCCCAGCACACACAGCATCCCTCTCCAGTTCCCTGCCAGCTCAGCCTCAGCTGGAGCTCAAGTGCTCCTTGATTTTAAGCTCAGACTGAGGTGCTTGTCATGGAGAAAATTGTTGAGCCTGTGTCTGGTAGCAAGCACATGACTCTGTGGTCACTGCAGGAATCACCCCGAGGTCCAGCTGAAGACTGTCAGCCAAAAGCTGTTTTCAATTAAATGAAACCTTTCCTAGAGAGTGCCCATTTCCTGGAAATCATCTATTGCATGTGAAGAATAACATTTCCAAGAACCCGGAGCGCCCCTTGCTCCCGCCTTCCCAACACATCCCCAGGAAAAAGGAAAACCTCAAGTGGAAAAACCAAAAAATGCAACTACTTGTATTGCTCATGTGCTTAAAGTTCATGCTTAAATACCTTCCTGAAGAGGTGCCTATGCCTCTACCAAGATTAAGAAAACGCCCAAAGCATGTTAGCAACCCAGAGTACATGACTTCTTTGTTTGTTTTTATGTAAAAAGATGATAGAACCTGACATTCTCATCACACTGGAGACTGCGAGATTAAGAATACTAGTGCTAGTAACAAATACACCACCTAGTTGAAAAGCTAATGTCTCCCAGATACAGTACCATTGTACAGAGATTTCTTTAGGAAAAGAGGTTCTGTTTTTCCCTTGTGTGAGCCCAGCAACTCCTGAAGACAGAACATTGTAGTGGATGGCAGGAGCAGGAGAGGGGCTGCAAGCCTCACAGAACTTTCTAGTCACCTCCTGCTGAGAGTTCAGGGTTCTTCCACTTCAACCAACCTTCGTCAGTTAAAATGTATCACAGACTTCATGCAAAGGGAACTATTTGTCATGAAGTCTGGTCACACACGCACGCAGAAAGATCTTTGACCTATTAAGAGTGCCCCAAAAAATGGAAGATGCCTTTTATAACACTGAATTAAAAAATGAAGTCCAAGAAAGACAGAGGGGACAAAAAAAACCTGACCACTGTGGAGCAAGAGCAGTATATTAAGGAAAGGAACACTGCAGAGCATCGGTGAAGGTGATGTCCATTTTGGGTGCTGGGTGCAAGTGTCCGTAACTCATTCCGAATCACTGCTGTCCGAGCTGGAGCCGCTGGAGCTGCTACTCCCAGACTCGGAGGAGCTGCTGCTGCTGAGCCGGGAAGGGCCTCCCAAGGGAGCCGAGCCAGATTTCTCTGCAGAGGGAAGGCAGAGATGAGGTTACCTGCATGGAGCTGAAATAGAGCCCTGGCCCTCCATGGCTTTGTTCACAACTTCATTTTGCCTGGGGATCTGTGCCCACAGCCTTCTCCCTCTGAAGGATGAATTTGCCTACGAGAGGCCCTAAATTTACCACCCGGGAGCCACCCCGTGGACAGGGAGCAAAACAGCCCCCACGCCACAGCTCAGTGCTCAGCAGTTACTCACTGACCAGCTGAGTAACTGTCACAGAGAGAAGCCCCAGGCTGCGAGGCAGCAGCAGTTCTGCCTCAGTGAGGAGGTCTATTACGTACACAAGTATTCAGGCATTGGTAGCACAGTAAAGCCAAAGCCTTTACCTTTCTTTGCAGGCTTCTTGTTGTTGTTTAGCTGCCCACTGACATCCTGTAACCGTTTTTCTAGTTCTTTCTTCTTTTCCTGAGCTAACTCTTCTTTTGACTTTGCTGCTTGCTTCTTCCCACCTGCAGCTGGGGAGGAAGAACGCACAAGCTCTGAAATTGCACAGTTGCAAGTGCAAAAGATTGGGCATCACTATTTTACAGGGCATGTAAATCTGTGCAGCCACTTTGCAGTGACATTGTTAAAGATCAGGTGACCACACAGCAGCTACAAATCCCAGATAGAGGACAACTTCTGAGATTGTCTGGATCATCCAATTACCATCATCCTGCAACATGCATTTTCTAAGAGGGATCTTCCAAAAAGTATTTCAGAAGATAGAAATATCCATGTGATAACCTTGTAGTTCCAGGTTACTTACCAGCCAGTTAAATGGTCAATAGTTACACATTTGTAATTACAGAATTGTTACATGGGGTTTCTGCCCTGTAAAATAAAGTGTCCCGTTAAAGGTTGTCAGAAGTTAAGCATTTCCCATTATAACTTAAGATACTTCATGCAAGAATCTACTGTGATTTGTGTTACTTTAGATATAAAACAAAAAGGACAAATTAAAAACCAACGGAGGCAAAGGCTGGCAGAGAACAGGAATGCAGCTGCACCAGTCGGGATGGCAATGGTGAGAAGTACCAGCAATAGTCAAACTTCTGAGCAGAACAAACATTCCTTCAAAGGAGTAACTGAACACAGGCTTTGGGCAGTGTCAGAAGCACAAGACAGGGGCCAGATAATTTGCCTGATGCAGCACAGAAATACCTATATTTCTGTGTGCTGTTCTAAAGCAATGATTAAAAAAGAAACCTGGAAAGCAGAGTCCTAAGAGGGTGCATCCCCAGACTCCAACCATGGTGACAGACAGCAGAGGAGCCAGCTGGGGCCAGGAACACCAGCCCAGCATGCGCAGAGGAGCAGACATCTCAGTTATCTGCATCACTCTATGCTTTGGTTCCAAAACAAAAGGATGCTTCTTGTTCCTGTCCCCTCTGGAAGCTCTCTTCTTGAGCTAGACCAACTCAGGGGAAAACCAAAACTCAAAGCAGTATATCAAAAAGTGAAAAGAAGGGTCAAAGCCTGAGCTTTGCTGAAGCCTACCTGAAAATCCTGCTATGAAGAAATGCAGGTGTTCTGCAAGAGCTCTGAGTAGCTATAGTGTTATACTCTTAACAAGACAACTCCTTAACAACAAGCAGATGGACAGGGCCAGAACCACTTCAGGTAAGTGATCCTATTGCTATTCAGCTGGAGCTAAACTCCCAGGGGGCCACCACAATTCACTCTGTGGATGAGGCACAGAGAAAGGTCTGTCCCACACCAAACCGGACACTTGGCAGCACGCTGACATTAATCCTGATCTGATAGAGACTGAGGGTAATACTGTGATCAGGCCATGTAGGAAGAGCAGTTTTGGGGTGAACACGCAACACACTTAAACTCAGAATCCAGAGGTTTCCCACGTAACTGTGCAAGTCATGTTTTCCCTTGTGTTTTGAATCCCAACCATGCTTTTTGTTTCCTTCCTAATTAGATGCTAAGCTATTCAGGATGAGAAAATGATCCTCACAGATGTGTGCACATTACACCTAACACAATGAGACTGAAACCTGTATAGTACCTTCTAGATTCTAGTTAAGTAATAAACCCATCGCAGGTCTTGTAGAGGAACACAAAAGTCCTCCAGGTCTCCACAGCATGACTCCGTGGGAAGAACAAACAGAAGGAATAGAGAGTTTCTGTACTTCTCTTGGGAGAAAAAAAAAAAAAATCTCAAAACCCTTGTCAGCTCATACCCAACAGCTGGATAACAGCATCCCAACACATGTGCCCTATCTCCAGAGCTGTGCCCAAGAGCTGGTGGAGGAAAAGTGCCCCAGGAGGTAACTTACAGAATGGTTTCCTCTGTTTCTTCTGTAAACAAGACTTCACGTATCGCTCCAGCTCCCGTAAAGTCGTGGGCTTCAATGTCTCAAAATCTATTTCTATCTCGTCGGGATTGGAGTCTCTGAGGGAAGGCTCCCGGGACTGGATGATGTGCACCACTCTGCCCAGCTTCTCCCCAGGCAGACGGTTGATGTCCAAGCTGAGCTGTCGTTTCTCATCATAGGTCATGGGCAGACCTTCCTCCTCCTCATCTGAATCGTAGGTTGCAGATGCCTGTTTGCCTCCTTTCTTGGGCTGCCTGAGGGGGTGGCAAGCATGGAAACATTCACGGGTATACAGAAGCAATAAACTGATTCTTTTTTGCCCTCCTAGTGACAAAGACCCCAGTGCTCTTGGCTTGGAGCTGCCAGCCAGATGACTTGAGCAGCAGCACAACTTCTGAAGAAGTTCACAAATCTGAGATCAGCTGTTCTACCCCATTATACTTGAGCCCTGTGATGCACAACAAGCCCATGTAGCAGCAGGGCAGCCATGAGTGGCACGTTCTCCTTGGCTGTGCAAAAGGCAAACAGTAAAACCTTATCCCAGAGCGATCAGAGGGGACTCAGAGCAGGCCAGTGCAAGTATGATGGTTCCACTGCCAGCTCTAACTTTAAGACTCTCTGGGGTTGTGTGGGAATGAGGACGCTATTCAACAGCAAATTAGCTGCAATGACAAGTGAGCTTTCCCAGGACCTCAGCAGGGGCAGAGGAACCGGGATGAAGGCTCCTGGCATTCCCCTCAGGACAGCTTGCAGAAGGCAGGCACTCACCTGCCAGCTGTGGTTGTGCTGTTTGCTTTCTTAGCTGGGGCCTTCTTCTGCTGGGCTTGCTTTGGTGGCTGAGCCACCTTGGGTTTTTTCTCCTCCTCAGCTTTCACTTTGTGCTTTTCTTTTTCCTTCTCTTTATCTTTCTTTTTCTTCTCTTTCTCTTTCTTCTCTTTCTTTTTCTTTGGTTTGTTCACTGGTGCCTGTGACAATGCAGCCAGCTGCTCATGGACAGCCTTCAGCTGAAGGAGAGCAGTGACAAAGGCAATCAGACTTCACAGCAAGGTAACCAATGCCTCCACATCCCTACATGCAAGCATAGCCCAAAGTAAGTGATGGAGCAGTCTAGCGACTGAACTCAAGAGGCTTTGCTCTATTTGAACGTCTCTTAGAAATGCAGTGCAAGTGCACTGAACTGACTCAAATGAACACACCATTCTTGGTTTATAGGGGCAAATGAAAATTAAGCTCAATAGGTCCATCTAGAATACTGACAATTTGGCCTCTGGGATCCTGCTTCACTTCCTGGCTCTCCTACTAGCTTGTGCTTTGAGACACCAGATAAGCTATTTTACTAATGCTCTGTTGTATTATGGTAGCACACATAAGCACTGCAGCATCTGGGACTGTGTATCTGCATAATAAGAAAGGCTGTGGCTTAAGTATTTGCAACCACAACAGCCAGAACAGCTCATTTCTACAGCCCAGGTACAGGGGACAAGACCCACAGGAAGCTTGTGATTGGATTTCCTTACGCCTGAGCTCTCATACAAAATGGGTTTTTCTCTGTTTTTCCTAAATCTCAAGTATTGTGCACTCCTTCATTCACACTCCAAGATCCCAGAAGGAAGCACAGAGCATCAGTGCTGAGAATGGCTCTCACAGAACAGGAGCACCACATCAGTCATGCACTTCCTTCACTGCTGAGCCTTTCCCCTTTGGCTGCCAGAAGGGGAGATTGCTCTGCTGCAGCAGTTAACCCCTTCCCCGTGGTATGGCCTTGGTGCTGCACAGCCCCCAGTCCAGCCACCGCAGTACCTGCTCCTGCAGCTCCGCCAGCCGTGTCGCCCGCTCCTCCTCTGAGTCCGAGCTGTCCGAGTCGGAGGAGCTCTCCTCGCTGCTGTGGCTGCTCTCTGTGCTTTTGCTCACCACTGGTGCTGCCGGGGGAGGCGGAGGGGGGGCCTCTGCAGGCTCATCAGGCATCTTTGCGAACCTCATCTCAAAGACGTCCTACAAGAAGGGGGAAAACCGGTGACAAAAGGAGTCTCCACCACGAAGACCTCCCACTCTGGCCTTTTAAACACATGAGGCACCCCCACCACGGGTCAGGGTCTTACTGCCTGATACAAGCTGCTGTACAGCAATAATGTACAGATGGCTCCTGTAAGCCCAGGAAAATTCCCTTGTTATTTTATACAGCAGCAATTATGACAATTTAGGAGCAGAACATGGTGTTGGGCAGCGTCATATGAAGAGCACAATAGCTCTGCAGCAGAGAATGTGGCTCTTTCCAAAGGCTGAAGGAATCACCAACCCTTTATGGTGCTAAGGGCAGATCCACACTTGGATCTCTGAATCCATACCTTGCAGCTGAGCTAAATGTACTCTGGAGGATGCATGTACCAACACCTTTACCTGGAGCTTCCTGGCCATTGCTACCACCTCGTGGTCTGGAGGGTTGTACTTGTAACAATTAGAGAACATTAACCGAATGTCTGCTGCAAACCCTTGTGCATCCTGGTATTCCCGACTGTCCATCTTTTTCTGCAAACAAACAAGCCAAAGGGAAAGGGGAGAAAAAGCTATAAGCAAAAGGCATTTGCAACAACCGTATGGAGGACATGTGCACCTTGGAGACAACTCAGAACACCCTCAGAAATCACTTTTGTCTAAGAGAACAGTAGCTGACATTTACAGTTGAACTGCAAGAGCTACTCTTGATTTTAAAGTCCAGCTGATAAAGAATGGATACAGACTTCACCCTTTAGGAGCCCGTTCATAATGTTACTTCCCAGTGTAGTGAGGATAAACATCATCAGTATTTGCACCTTCTTCCTTTCTCGTATTTTTCAGCTCTCACTTTCGCCCATTCCTCTTGCAGTTTGGGACTGAATGACTGGGGTTTAGAGAGCATTCATTCAGTGATTTTATGCCTCTATTACTACCAGGTGTAGAACCTTAGCACCAATTACCGAAAGGAAACAGCTGAGAAGGTGGCGAGCCCTGGAAGGGAGCAGATCAGAGTAAGTGTCCCTGCTCTGAGCAGGAAGGCAGCCTCCTGACCAGCCAAAATTATCCATCAGCCTGTGATCCAAGCCATGTGGATGGACCTCCGAGCTGGTGAAGAGCAGTAACACCAACACAAAGTAAAGTGAGACCTTGACAGCATCAATTAAAGCAATGTATGAGAATTAACAGGACCTCAGTACTGCAAAGCCAAAATGAGCAGGATGGTGAGCACACTACAGTACCAAAACTGAGGGGAGCTTCTCCCTTCCTCATCCACGCTCAAGAGCAAGAGAAAATAGAAACACTTACCCAAGCAAACACTGGAACCTTCCTCTATCAGCAGAACATTAGAGCCAGGGACCAGTGCTCCAGCTTCGCAGACTACCATGTTCAGCCTAGCCCTTTCTCCTGCTTTTAGCACTGTGTTTGAAGCTCCCTCTTCTTGCCTGCAGCAAAACTCACCCTTTGTCTTGCCCTCTTCTCCTGCCAGGAAACTGCTGCAGGTTTTTAACAAAGCTACATTGCAAGTCAAGGATTCTGCATGTTCTGCACCAGGAGCTCAGGAGAAAAATGGCCTCAGCTCCTCCAGAGCTTGCTTACAATGCTTTTGCCAGCTCAGAAATTGTCTTTTCTGTACAAACCCCATCAATAAGTAGTACTTAGTGCCCTCCAGATATCTGTCCTCACAACAGCCCTGTGAGGTAGGTTAAGTATCATCTACATTTTATGACTGGGAAAACTACAGCACAGAACTGTGGGAAAACTTGCACAGGACCACAGCATGAGAACAGGAATTAGACGCTGGTAACTCCTGGCCTAATCCTCAATGCAAAGACTATGACAGCTATTCTCTCACCACTAAGTAATGCAACTAAAATACTGTTAAAATTATCACAGTTGTAGTAAGAACACGCACAGCATCATGGCTGAATGGCAACGGTACATCAGCACATGACACACTCCAGGTTCTATGTAGGATTTGCCAAAGAACATAAAAGGAATCATAAGCACAGTTGCCCTTTTGTCACCTGGGCATTGGCTCTGCTGGCAGCAGAACACCCCTGGCATGCTAGCCAAAGCCAGCAGCAATACCTTCACCTCTTGCATGTGGAAGAGTCTCACCTCCACCAACACCAATTCCAATGGCCCACAAGCAGAAGATGGGAACTACAAAAACAAGGCTTTGCTCCATGGGTATTTAGGAGGGATTCAGAAAACCTCCCAGTCTACTGGGAAAAACACTCTGAGTGCTGGGCCACGCTAAGCTAGGCTCTTGAAGAGCCAAGCGTGAACCACACAAGCACCACATTATCTCCTCCCCTCCCCAAGTACCAGGTGATCATCACATTGTGGTTGGAATTGCTCAGTGTAAGCCTATCTGGACCACACATGCCAACAAGTAGGCAGCAGCAGCTTCTGGAAACGGGATACTATCAATCGAATCCTATGAAACACAGCACCTCTTCTTCTCAGTGTGCAACACAATCCCAAGGACACATGTTTAAGCAGCTGGGCTATCCACAAAGAGGAGATGCCATCGTATGGTCTGCTCTGCAGGGCAGAAAAAAAGATGTCCCTTCCCCCTCCCCCAGAAGCAGCCAGTCCTCTGCAATCAGAGGGCTGTGACACCCTGCAAAAGAGGTGGTAAGAGGTGGACGTACTTTAACAGTACTGAGATCCATGGGGTGTTTGATAATATCATGATAGTCATGTAACTCCAAGGCCTCCGCATCGACAGGCTTGTAAAAGGGCCATGCGTAGGCTGCGTGCTTCTTTGAGAGCATCTCCTTGAGGATGCTGTCACAGTACTTGAGGTGCTCAGACAGTTTGCCCTTCTTCCCAGCGTGCTGGGGCACTTCTCCATCCTCAAGGTCCTTCTTTGGTGGCTTGATGGGCCGGCCGCCGCTCTCCCGGCGCGCGACGATCTTGGCCTGCTTGGGGTCTGCAAGGGCTGTGGGCGACTCGCTCCGGCTGGCAGTGATGGCTGAGGTGGTGGGGGTGGTGGTGTCTGCTTTCCGCTTCACGCCCTTCTTCTGAAACAGACATGGACACATGGCATGAGCAGGGCCCAGCTCTGCGGCTGCGCCAGCTCATCCGCATCCGAGACCTGCCTGCCCTCCGACAGGTACCTTGACTGCACTGGGATAGATGGCATCGGGGCTTCAACACACATCAGTGACTATGACGCACACCACCTGAGCCACAGTAACCAGACATTTGCACATCTCGAACCCAACCCCAAACACGATGCAAAATGTGTTAGTTCTATGTATTGTTGAGATTCAAACCCAGGACTCCTAGCTCCTGCTTGCCAAGGTAAAGGCATGTGCCCAGTCGATTACTGCAGCTCAGCTGATGCATCAGGACTTAGTAAGTGTCAGAAACTTAAGCACATGTCTAAGTCCCCCGTGGCAGGATCAGGCTCTACATTCTGAACCAAAGCATATTAATCACCACAGACCTGTGAGCCCTCGCTCCCTTGCATGCAGTGGCTGTGCTAAGGTACACCGCTTGTTATGGGCGAGAGAAGAATTTTATGATTGTGCCCGAAGCACATTCACAGGAACTCAAGCTGTGACTGTGCAGTCAGCTCCCCCTTGTGATCCTAGGAAGGATTTATTGCTCTGGAGACAGAAAGGGAGAAAAAGGTCCTGAGGGAAATCTGAAGTAAATCCCAGCAGGATTAGTTCTGTGTATCTGGTGAACTCCTGGGTTCGTTCTTGAGTTTTAAAACTAAACCGATTCTCAGCAGCACATTATTTGGACAGGAACTGAAGCATGAGACAGGCTTCAGGAAGTACAGCTTAGCTGCAAGATATGACTTAAATTTCTCCAGTAATTCCTAAACGAAAAGGTTAAATGAGCAAAACAATTCTGTGGCTCTCCTGGTCCATGCAAACCCCACATTAGAGAACACCAGTAGTGGTGCAGTTAATCCCCCAGTTTAGAAAACCCCAGCCTTCTCTGAGCTATGCTTTCATCTTTTTAAAGGAATACACAGCTTACAAGGAAAATTCCAATTATTTAGAGCAACATTTTCCTTTACCCATAAATTAACACAGTGAATGGCAAACCACCAATGACAACTCCCAGAAGATTACTCAGTAAGGAAGACAGAACTAATGCACCCAAAACCTGCAGGCAACATCAGTCTCCTCCAACTGGAGTGACAGGCTCATCTTGAACTGGTTTATGGCAGAAAGGAACCGTCCTAGTGCTGGAGCTGCAAACCTTAAAGAAATAGTCCTGGTAAAATCAGGGCCTCAGTTATGTTGGGAAGAGATGCTTTGGGCTATATGGTGCCAAACAGGGGAGCTCCTAAGAGCCTCTGGTTCATGGAGCATCAGCACTGGCTGAGGCTATGGTCAGATGAGAGATTGTAACCAAGCTGGAGCAAGTACACCTTGACATAACCCCAGCTGGGTGAAGCAGAACTGGCCAAACCTCTCTCAGCCCTCTCAAACTCGAGAGCCAGCACTTGTCTGAGCACACCCCAAAGGGACAACGATGGCCAGGGAGGCAAGGAGTCAAGCGTGGAGGATCACGCGCACCAGAGGCGAGGGGATGGAGATAAAGCCCTGCTTCAGCAGCCATGGCCTTCGGAAGGGAAAGGGGTTGAGTTCTGCATTTACCTTGACCACCGGTGGCGTCGGGGGCACCACGGGCATTATCGGAGCCGCAGGCGGAGGGGGGGCAGCGGCAGGAGGGGCAGTGACAGGCGGGACGTTAGCGGTGATGGTTGGCACGGGGGTGGCAGCAATGACGGGCATCTGAGATGCAGCTGGAGGAACGTTCTGGAACGGGGCCGGCGGGGACACGGAGGACATGGCCACGGCTTGCGGACCTCCTTTCAACGACAAAGGGAAAACACACTGCAATGCACTGATGGGCACAAGCACCAGCAAGGCATCGGGACAAAGTGAACCTGGTCCCACTGGACTGTTCAGTCACAGGTTTGGCGAAAAGCTCCCAGGCCAGGGTCACCAGGAGAGCACAAAGGACACTGTGCAATTTGCTTGATGCTATTACCCAGGGGTCAACAAGAATGTAAGAAATCACTGACCCAGGTCCTCACACCATGAGCTTTAGGCTAGCCACATGCAAGCAAAATACTTCAAGCTTTGCACATGGGGTGTCTGCTGCCCTGGGACAATCTTCATCCCTCTCACAGCTCTCAAGGAGAGCTCCATTCCATAGGGAGATGGCTGTTCTGGACAGCTGCTGTCCCACACAAGCCTCAATGTGGGGCTTTTTTTACTGTGCATGACAAATGCCAACAGCCACTCCCCTATTACCACCTAAATACCCAAGAGGCCAAAGCACCTCAGATTTGCCACAAGTTATACAATAAAGGAAACAGAGCTGAGAGTAGAGCTTAAGCCTCCCGATAGCAAGGCAAGTCTCTTACCTTAAGACTTTGTCGTGGTTTAAGTCCAGCTGGTAACTCAGAACCACGCAGCCATTCACTCACTCCCCCCCTTTCTCCTTCCCCCCACTCCCGAAGGGATGAGGAGGAGAATCAAAATCAACTCCCAGGGGTTGAGATAAGAACAGTAACTAAGGTATAACACAAACCGCTACTGCTACCACCAGTAATAATAAGGGAAATGACAAGAGAAGAGAATGCAACTGCTCACCACGCACCCAGTGACACCCAGCCCAATCCAAGCAGCAATCTGGGCCTTCCGGGTAACTGCCCCCAGTTTATATAGTGGGCATGACATGTTGTGGGATGGAATACCCCTTTGGCTAGTTCAGGTCAGGTGTCCTATCTCTGCTTCCTCCCAACTTCCCCTCCTCCCTGGCAGCTTATGAGACTCAGAAAGTCCTTGGTCAGAGTAAACACCACTTAGCAAGAACTGAAAACACAGGCATTATCAGTGCTCTTCTCAGGCTGAAAGTCAAAAACAAAGCACTGCACCAGCTACTAAGATGGAGAAAAACGACTGCTACTGCTGAACCCAGGACAGACTTGCACGGTTGAAGAACTGCCTACTAGTGTAAAGTTAAGGGGGGCAAATGCAATAACTAATAACCAAAGTAGCAATACTCCTCTATGGTTTTATAGCAGCTTTTAACAGAGGATGCTGAAAAGACAGATTTCTCTGAGCCTGGATGAAGTTGTAGCTCCATTTGGCACCTGAGATGTGGGAAAGTAAAGACGAACATTTGACTTTCCCAGAGCAACAATCAGACCTTGTTTACAGAAAAGAAGTTACAACAGTTTAATTCAGCCCACTCGAACTCCTGTATGAATGGTTTTATTGTGCTTACAGTTTAGTCCCAAATCCATTTAAAATCAATTCCAGGTAAGCTGAACTAAACTCAGTTACTACTGATATGCAATGGTCTACAGTCTTTTGCAGTGGATTAATAAATCCCTCCCTTCTGCTGATCAAACTAGATTCTATGATGTTGCAACCATGCGCACAAAAGAAATACATTACACGAGGCTCAGGGATGAGCAAGATTGGAGTAGGAGTTTCTGCTGTGTCAGGCTTCTCCCAGGACCTGCGGTGAGCTGTATAAACCCAGGTCTATACAGGCATTCTGCATCACAGTCTGTCACTTATGGCAGACCAGCATGTTTAACTACCTTGCGTCTTCTTGCCTCAGTTTATTCTTTGCACACAAGCTCTGTGTAGATGGGTAGGTGACGGACAGGAAGGTGTTTGTATGACAAATGCAGAGTGGCTTTAAGACATCAAGCCCTGGAAGACTGGGTAAACCACTGCTTTAACCATCAGATCACGTGCTCCTTCCATGCCCTTTCCCCACCTGCAAACCCAGCAGCTGGAAGGTGGCTCAGGCCTCAGCAACAGGCTCATAAGGGTCAATGTCACTGCACTGGGTCAGTACCTGCACCCTGTGTGCCTGCTGATGGCTTGCGACCTTTGCCTTTAGGGACTGGGGGTAACAACTCAACCTCCTCCTGAGGCATCTGAGCAACTTTCTGCAGGAAGATCTTCTCCAGGGCTTGGGCCATGAGGACGATGTCATCTGTGGGCTGCAGAAAGAAGAACACAGGCCCATGCTGTATCATCCATTTATGAGAAACACTGAGGTTCAAGATCTGGCTTTGAAATCCCCAAGGGACTGCTCTCCAAATCAATTATGTTATTCCAGCTATGACAACAAAGAGACCAGCTCCTCCCCCTCCTTGCATGCTGCCCTCCTGCTCTTCTATTCTGGCCTAGCATGCAGTAATTGCAGCCTCTAAGAGCACTGTATCCAGAGAGTTATCAGGACTTGCAGGAGCTAGGTAACCAGCATCCTGTGCCACAGCAGGGAGCTGCAAGCTGGAACAGATGAGCTGTGCCCCCTGCTGCCAGCAAGGCCAGGACAGGAGTGTGAACATTCACTCTGTGGTTCAAGCTAATGAATTTGTTTATTTCAGCGTGTTCTCAGCCTAGGTCAGCGATGACAAACCACTGCAGAAAATACAAGCACAAAGAGCAGTGCCTTTTAACAACCTAACAAAACAGCAAGCAAGCCAAACCCCAAATAGCAACCCATCTGAAGGCACGCAAGTACAGACAAGACAGAGGCAGAGAGTTACACTTCCTGAACTGCTCTCTGCTGCTAAGATACTAGTTACTGGTAGACAGCCAGTGTAACACATAGCACTGACATTGCAGAGCATCTGCAAAGCACTGCATAAACCATAGCTCATCTTAAAGAGCTCCTAACTGAAAATAAAAATCAGTAAACAGTTGCTACATAACCCAGAACAGAAACCTACCTAGAATTAAAAGGCACGTTTGCCCTTTTAACTGGTCTGGGGGAAGAAAGCCACAGCACAAAGACAGCTTTGTGCATTCAAGCAATGTGCTTGCAATTAGTGGCATTTCAAACCCTTACAAATGCACAGCAGAGCCAGCCCTGCTCAAAACCCACACTCCAACAGTTGTAGGTGGGTCCTTTCTAGGCAGTGCCCCAGTTAAAGGCTTGTCTGGGCTCTTTACCTTGTTGTAAATGTAACAGTTTGTAAACATGGTGTTGAAATCCTGCATACATTCACTGGCACTCCAGTAGTAATTGTGTTCCAGGCGCTTCTTGATCGTCCCCATGTCCATGGGATTTTTTATGATCTTGTGATAATCCTGTTGGAGAAGCAGGAAGGATACTATTTATAGTTCCTAATACATGGAGCATTGCTCACACCTGCCTCTGCAGCCCCAAATTTCCCCTCATCCCTCCTCCCCAGAAACACATCCCCAAGGTTTTGTGCAAGCTGTAAATATCACCTCTGCTTTCATTTATTTCCTATTTGTAGGTTTTTCAGCTATCATTATTGTGAACTTGACTACGAAGCACCAGTCTCCCTTAGTACATGCTCAAGCACACACACAAATGGCTACCTGGTTGTTATCTGCCTTAGTAAGGACAGTTGGACTGAGGAGGCACTAGGAGTAACGTGTGATGAAAACATGACCTGAGCAGCTCTGCCTGGAAGCTGTTTGTGCTGTGACCACCCTCAGGAGGTAGACGGTGTCACTTCAGACTGTGCTAAACTTCAGTCTCTCTTTTAAGGGCATTTTAGCACTTAAAAGGCTTCCACGTGTTAACCCAGTTTTTCTCTGGGCTGGTCTCAAGCACACACAGATGCTGTGATTGGCCTGAGGTGATCTAGGCTGGGCTCTGTCATTTTCTCATGCTAGAGAGCACACGTACAGCCACTGGCCACTGAGCCCAGCCCTCAAGCACGATTTGAGGCACTGGTATTTCCAGACAAAGCATGCCAGGGCAGGAGAGGTGATCCTGCCAGCTGCTGGGCTGGTGCACACTCAGGTCACACATGGAAAACTGTTCTTCCAACTGACTCTCCTGTTTCCTGGTAACCTTCCCTAAAACCACCTCAAAATGCCTCACTGAGAAACTAACTCCACGAAGACAAGACACAAATGAGCACAAACTTAGAGAACTGCTCTACAAGTGTGAAGTGTTTTACTCTTTTGGTTAGCACTTCAATAGCACCCTGCAACAGCATCACACAAGTCAAAAGACTCCTGGTCCGGTCCATACATTTGGATTATAACTTGTAACTGGAGCTCTCCTGACCTTACATCCCAGAACATGCTCCCTGAATCCCACAAAACCCTTTCATTCAAAGCAGTCAGAGTGAGTGTGCAGTGGGCTGCTGGGCTGAGCTGACGGGAGGGTGAACAGGGGTGCTGGTGCCTGTGTTTGAGTGAAGCAGTTTTCTCCTTCAAAGACCCGCACCTCTCCAGCTCTGAAAGAGCTTCGAATTCAGTGAATCTTAGAGCATTTGAGGGATGCCCAAATCCAACCTGACCACAAGACTGCTCTCCCCAGCAGAAAGCCACTCAAGAGCAGGATGCCAAGCAGGAGAGGACAGATACGTACCGGCAAATTCAATTTAATTGCATCAACAGGTTGGTAGAAAGGCCAAGCAAACTGATGCTTCCACAAGGTCTTCACCACCACGTTTTGCATATATTGCAGTTGGTTGGTCTTCCTGCCGGGCTTGTTGGGATTAGTGACCTCCGGAGGCGGCGGGTTGACAGGGCCCTGCGGAGCCGGGACCGCTGCCGTGACCGCAGACATCTTCCTGCGCTGGCTCTCACGCGCTGTCACAGCCACAGCAACCGGGAAACCTTCCTTCTTCCTTTATGCTCCCTGAGTGGGACTGACATCCCATTTCCAGGGTCCAACCATACAGCCTACATCAAACAAGAGAAGAGGACAATGTGTAAGTACAGATACTCACTTGAAATAGGTGTGTTAAGGCACTTGTGCTGTTGACAGCGTTTGAACTCAGGCTCTTTACTCCATCTGCTTTGTTCCCTGTAACACACCATATCGACAATGGGCACAGTTCAAGACCTAAGACACAGTGGAACAGCAATTTCCAAATTCGAAGCCTGCAGAGTACTAGTAAGCTTCACAGGATCAGTTATTTGGCTCAGAGAGCATCTTTGTGCAAAGAAAACACATGAGGTAGCAGAAGAATACAGTTAAGGAATACAGTCAGGATGCAATGCAGACACCATGAACATGCTGATCCAAGCTAGTAATCCCACAGCTTACAGCACCATGTAAACCTCACTGCATTGTCTCTGCCCAAGTTGTGAGCCCTGACGTATGACATGAGGAAAGCAAGAGGCACGACCATTTGACATCCCAACTCCCCGTCACATCCAATGTGGCACTTGAATGGACTCACACACAAACCCAGGCAGCTTACACAGACTGTCTGTAACTACAGGCAGAATCCAAACACACAGCTGTAGGCTATGCACTTCATCTACAGGAATAGCACTGGTATCAGTAATTATCTCAACTACAACAGAGCCCAGCTGCGAACCAGGACATCACTGAACAGGTACTGAACAAGCCTGGAACGAAGGCTGCCAAAGCCAGCCCTGGCACACACATCACTTGCACATGTGCAGTTCTGATAACAGAGTTTCAAGTACAGCCTTTTGCTGTCCCGCATAACGAGTGTACACTGCTTCCACACTGCATTTCTGCCCCTTCTTACTCATCCCAGTCTGGGAGGATAATTAAAAACAAACCCCAAACTCCCAAATAAGCCTCGTTTCTCTGGAGCGTCAGTCCGCCCATTTGTGCTCAGCTGCACCCTCAGTGTGGAATCCAGCAGAGCTGTGGGGTCTGGCACATCCCTCAGACAGGCGAGGCCTCGAGAACCCAGCGAGGCTGGAAGGATCTGGGGTTTTCCTCCCCCGAGCTGCTCACAGGGGTCAGTCAGGGCAGACACTTGGCGCAGGGTGAGCACATGGATAACGCCCTGTGCTGGCGGGAGGACCTGGCTGCGCTGGTGGAGACCATTCTGAAGGCAGCTCCGGAGCGCCGGGAGCCGTGCACTGTGCCAGGGAGCTGCTGCTCACCAGCGGTCTGCACTCCCTTCAACAGCAGCTCCCTGCCCGGGGCTGCTCCTGCAGGGCAGGCTGGGGTCGTGATGACAGCAGAATCAGAAGGTAACAAGCTTCAAGTTAGCACATGAGCCCAACCACTCCACTCCCATTAGTACGGTATTGCTGTATAGTTACTTGGACACTGACCAAAACCTGGCACAACTCCAGCCCAGAAACTGCAACATAAATCTTCCCATCAGGGAAAATTATCCAGTTTAAGAGATGTTCCTCGACCTCAACTTTATCTCCACGTTATTAGTTACGTTACAGTAGCACATAGAGGCTGTGCAGAGACCACAGCCCCTTGGTACTTGGCACTGCAGACACACAGCAAGACCCTGTTCCTCCCTCGCAGAGCTGGTGCTCAGAACTTGCATTTGGCGAGTTCTCACTATGGTGGTGAGCCCTGAGCCCCATGGAGCAGCACTTGGTGGCAGCAGGATGGAGCCAGCAGCCAGGCAGGACACAGGGAGCCAGCTGGCCTGGAGCAGGCGCCTTCCCACTGCTGCATCCCACGCTGCTCCCTGCACGGGCTCCTCGCAGGAGAAGTTCCTCCTGCTCTGCCTTCCTTCCCCTCCACATCCCGTACAAGGACTGAACCTGGGCAGCTCTCACTACCTACCAGCTCCATGCCAGCTCTTCAGACTCAAGGGATCTGTGATTTAAGACCACAACTTGAGGACAGAGGAGCTGCTCTGTCAGCCAGTACTGCTCTGTATGCACACACTGTATGCAGTGTCACCACCTCAAGCCTTGGGGATGAAGCACTTCTTGCACTTGGCTTCACTGCAGCAAGTGGGAATTTGGCTTGTGAGTGCCCATGTGGCACACTGCAGCTCTGCCCTTGTTGCCTACCAAATTGTTGCTTTCACACAGATTTGCTCTTCATACATGTTATTTTGAGCACAGCCCCAGTAACATCCTGAGCCTGGGAGACGTGTCCTTAACTTACCTCTGCATGAGGGAGGGAAAAGATCACAGAAGATTAAGTCAGTTCCTTGGCTTTTGCCTTGGTTAGTTTAATGCTCATCAGATTATGCAGATGGGCTTCCCACCCTCCATCTCTCCTTGGCTCTTACAGGAGGTGCTTCCTCAGGAAGGAGCCTGTGAGTTCCTAAACAGCAGAATCAGCCAGCAGTAACCGGTAATTTCAAGAGCCTTCAGTTCTGACACACACTCAGGGCTCCCTATGAATTGTGCTGCTTTAAGGTGTCTCACATCATGCCTTCAAACTCAGGGGTACCCAAAAGTCACTTCATCTCAACAGCCGTCACATTGCGGTTTTGTTAACAAGGCTGCAGAAAGAGGGAAGTGTGAGTGGTGAAGGAGCTTTACACTGTACTGGGGGCCTGACTGGAGGAGTCTCAGCTTTGAACCCTGACTCTGCAGCAGGGACTGGACTGAGATTTCAGAATTGAAGAGCACTGCAGAAAGGCTCCAGAAGAACCGCAGAAATTACTTGGGTGACCTGCAGTGAGCACATGCTCAGCTGTAGCAGCGGAAATAAGCATCTCCAAGCAGGTTTCAGAGCACATCAAGCAGCTGGTGACTTGGACATCAACACCCGGGGAGGCAAACCCCATGTTTTCATGGGAGTTGGACAAGGAGGCGGGGGAAAAAATTTGGTAATCCCAAATTCAAACCTTGTTGATGGGCAAAGGAAGAGACCACAGACTCAGTCACAACTTCTTCACACCAGCCAATTCTGCAGACTCAGCCCTGGCAGAAGTGCTGGCTGCAGGACACTGCCTTTGTTACTCCACCTCCCAGTGTTTCTGGCATTATCATCACTTTAAACTTCCCAGACAGACAGGATCTGCTGTTCCACTTCTGCTCACGCTTGCTTGTGCATTCAAATCTGTACTTCAAGACCAATCAGAACTACAGATCCATTTGCTCACTTGGGCTTGAACCACAGTCACGCTTTATTGGCATCCTCCAGGCCAGGCCAGGAAAGAGAGCCAAGTTGAAAAGATGGAATGGGCATAAAAAGAAAAGCTAAAAACCACAGCTCAGGTCAGTACCAGAACCCGCCTACCTCCAGGCTCTGTCCCCCAGTTCCTTTGGTTGTCTACTACTTCGCAGCCCACCTTCTCCAAAGCACGACTTGCACAGCAAACGACGCTGCTGCTGCTCCATCCTGCGACTCCAGGAATGGCTGCTGCCGGTTTCGGGTCAGCAAACCTTGTGTCAGTTCAATTATTCACAGCAAACCAGAACCAAGCCCAAACCAAGCCCCATTCCCTGGCTTGAACCCAGGTTTCAGAGGATACGTGCACACGAGCAGCAGCCAGGTACACCCATTGTGCAGAGCATGGCAACACTCACAGAGGCTCCAGCGCTCCCGAGGGGATCATTGTACGTCTACACCCTCGCAGGGCCCTTTTTCTGCTTTCTAAAGGATGTGATCTGCACAGTCAAACATCTGTGTTCTGGAAAAGAGTCTGCCCTTCCCCTTTTTAATCAGCATATGGTGCTCTGTGCACTTTTACAGTGCAAGAAAAACACTCAAACTCACTCAGTTTGGTTCTGCATGCATATAGCAAATAAATGACACAGTCTTTCTACAAAGGGCTTTGCCACTATTCGTTTTCTGTCCTCCGATTTCCAAAAGAGATTACTGGACAGAAAACCTAAAGCAGAAGCACATGAGCTCGAGCACTTTCCTGCTGGCAGAGCACGACCAAGCTCCTGCTCTACCTGCAAAGAATTACCCAAGAGGGCAGCTACAGAACAGCAGAACCAACAAGGCGGTCTAATACCATAATCTGGGTTTCTGAACAACTGTTCTTTACCAGGTACAATGTTATTGCCATCTGAAGAAACAGCAGAGCTAAACCTGCTTTACCCTTCTGCCCAGACTGCAGCACTTCCTGAAAGATAAACCATAGCACCCCAAGGTCTTTCACGACACCTGGTAGGGAGGGAGCTTAGGTACAGTCCAATTCCACTTCCAACTGAATCTAAAAGGCTACGTGTGACAGGAAGACTACCCCTTCTTAATGAAAACAGGTACAAAAGCATAAAACACAGCCCCGCAAAAAGCATCCAATCCCTATGTATTACCTACTTAAAGGATTGTCTTCTGCTCTGTGACCTAATAACCTGCACTGCAAACCCCTCACATCACCTGCCCTGCACAGGCATGTATCAGCATTATTAATACCATTTACAAGTGCTACAGATGTTACTTCAGGGGCAGCAACTCAAACACAAGGACAGAGAAGACAGACCTCAAAAACCAGACAGAGATCCATACATTACCTTAAAAGCAGCATTCCACTCTACAGAGCAGAACCACCACTGATTCATCACAGAAACCACTGTCCTCCATCAGTACCCCCTTTGCACACTTGTGCTGCAACACCTTCTCCTATTTAATTTTAATGTATTTAAATGATTAAAGTTACTATTCTGAAAAATAACAGCTTGGTTTTAGGACAGAAAGCATTACAACTGTAGGAGGAACAGATGAGTTGACACTGGTTTACATCATGCCCCAGGTTCACAGCTACAGCACCACAACCTGCCCATGCAAAGGCTCTCAGAATTTAAACCCTCCCAATGTTGGCTTCAGCAACAAGTGGGTTAAAGAGTGTGCTCTAAAAGCAAGCATTAATGCTTGACAAAAGCAAACCAATGTCACAGCAAGACACTGTGCAATGAAAGGCTTGGGATGCACACACATCCCGAGTGTCCTGACAGCTCACTGAGCAGCACAGTGCACAAGGGCTCCTTCCCAATTCCCACAGCTCTGCCCCTTACACTGATGTTCTGGGCTGTTGCTGGAGGATAACGTGGCAACTTCAAACAAAACAACAAAACCAGCACCCAGAACAAAACCCCCAAACACGCCATGGGAAACCCACTGCAGATTAATGAATTCTGCAAATTAGCACACAAGGAGCAACCAGGATTAAAGGGAAACAATCACCAACACCGAGATGCGAAAGGCTCCCTGGTCATTTATTTAGCAAGGTGCAGCTCTGCGCTGAGAGCACCCAATAGCTCAAAGCAGACAGAGTAATGTATTTTGTAAAAGTAATTAAGCCTTTGAAAGGTGAGAGCTCACCACAGCACTGCCTGCTGCCCAGGGATCAGGCTCTGAGCTGTTTGTGCTGTCAACAAGAACGATCAGGCTCCTGAATTACTCCAGGGAGGAGGAGTGAGGCTCTCGGAGTGCAGCAGGGGTCTGGTGGATGCCCACTGCACAATGCCCCAGGTGAAGCAGTGAACACTGAACAGAACCTGTG
>NDXB01006022.1:35450-53014 GCA_002631895.1 Agapornis roseicollis | reverse complement strand
CAAAACACCAGCTACTAAAGAGAAGAAAAACTGACTGCAACTGCTGAACCCAGGACAATGACTAAGACTGAAGAAAGATTCTTTTCTACCTTTTGTTACAGGGGCCTGAGACTTCTGTAATGATTCTAATTGTGGAAGTATTGTGATGCAAAATGAAACGAAGTTCATGTATATGGTGCCTGTCATGGATTTAGCTATATATCTTTTGTGAGTATCTTTATTTAGTAATGCTGAGTCAGCCTCCAGAGCAAATTAGATTTCTAATTGTGGATACATAGATAATTATAAATGCATTTGTTGATTACTAGCCAGGAGCAATAATTTGCTTGCAAGATCTCAAAGACCAGTGAAGAATATAGGCTGGCTGTTCAGTTTTAGTGTTCAGTACCTCCAAGATTAGGC
This sequence comes from Agapornis roseicollis, assembly GCA_002631895.1. Classification (NCBI taxonomy): domain Eukaryota; kingdom Metazoa; phylum Chordata; class Aves; order Psittaciformes; family Psittacidae; genus Agapornis; species Agapornis roseicollis. The sequence continues at coordinate 52,612 of NDXB01006022.1, read as the reverse complement.
CATTAGCAACAAACAGCATGAATAAGATGTGAGATCTTTTAGAAATGAGTTATAATAACTTCAATGAAACGAACATGCAACCGTGTGAATTCATACCCTAAGCAATGTTACCTACCTGTTTATAATTTACAGAATAGCAAACAGAAGGTCACACCATATGATGTGTGTACAAAATTTTCTTCCATCTTAATTGTTATAAAGAGTTTAATTCCATACAATCTTTTGTATTAAACAAGAGTTTTGATATGCACAAATGATTGGTATTTCTATTACTCTGTATTTATTTATCATGTAAGGTATGCATAGTGCTCACAAAGTGCAGAAAACCAATTATGAAAATCTGATTCATAGCTCACTTTAAAGTACTTATTAATTTGATGCACTCTATTTTAATAAACTTCAGTTCTCAAATGAGGTTTTACCTAAGTAACACCAAAAACTCTCGGGTCATGCCAGTGAGAGCTTATAATGCTTTGGGTTTTTTATAGCCAAGCTGAACAAACTGAAGTATTGCTTGCTTCTGACTTGCACTAACTCCTATAGCTTAATCAATTTATTGTAGGTATCAAGCAGGACAAGCCTATATCAAAAAGCAGACCTACAGGAAGGGGCTTGGAGAGAGATTCTGTGAAAGCATTACTATGTCTAACTCTCTATAGTTAGGAATGAAAGTATTGTATTCTGTAATTTAAAAGTCTCTCCTCAATTCCTTAAGCAGAAAATTTTTCTCAGTTGCTCTGGAATAGGAACTTTGTAGTTCTTCTTCTCAAAGGATCTGATCTAATAAAATTCCTATTTTTATATGTTATATAAATATTAGATGATCATATAGTATATATCTTACAATAAATATTATAAATATATAATGGCCAAAGGTAGACCAGTAAATTCTATACTGCCTTGTAGTTTGATCAGTTGAGTATGTAAATTGCTTGAAAGAGTAGCCTAGATAACTCTTTAATTATAATTCCCATTTAGTGTAAAACCTAGTTGATGTAGTCTGGAGGGAGGGTTCCCATAAGGCATCAGTGCTGTGAGATCTTTCTTTGGAGGACAGTGACACTCCTGTTGATACTCCTCAGCCTCAGGGTATGTGTGAAGCCATTTCTATATGTTTTCCTATCGCAAGCTTCTACCACCAGAAGCAGTAGCAGAAGGCTGTAATAGTAACTCACTTCTACTAAAGCCCAAGTACTTGTGTAGCTCAGAGAACTATTTTTGCCATTCCTGCTAAAAAAGCAGGATTTTTACCAACCAAATAAACTTATTTGGCAGGCTTTTCAAAACTGATTATTTATTCTACTTGAGAGCATTATTTTGAAATTAAAATATCTGAAACAACATTCCTGTTTAAAAGTAAAAATGCATCTTCAGATGTGTCTCAGTAGCTATTTCAGCACATGATAAGTTAATGAATTTCATTCCACATTATTGCAGTAGAGAATTTAAAGAAGTCTTTCATCTGCCAATATAGAATCATGAAACTACAGCATTTTAGTAGAGTCTATTGCCTACAAGATCCTGTTTAAAGGATTATTTCCTTCTCTACATAGCCTTCAGACACTTCTTGAAATAAAACATTTTCTTATTTGGTAACCAAAACTAAAAGTCTTTATGAAAGTAGCTGTGTGCATTCACTGTGTAGTCAGTGTCTAAAATATCTGTTCTAACCACAAAATGTGCCTTACCTGTTTTCCAGAGAATTGTAGTCCATTAAAGAAACTGATGCTTGACTGTATGGTTAACATCAAATGAAAATATAAACTCATAGTATAGCTCTTAATCAGTGAGTATCATTGGTTAAAACTTGTTCATGTTCAACTGTTGCAGGCACTTTTTGTGTGATAACAGTGCTGGAATTCACAGGTTAATAATTTTTCAGTTCTTGGAAAGGAGAACAAAGGACATTTTGTTTTTAATTAGTTATCCAATTTCTTGTACTCAGAATGCAACAGTGGAATTGTGGAAGTGGACGTGCTTGTCTCCAGGTATAGGAATGTTTGACTGATAGGTGGAACTTTATGTTGTCTTCTATCACTGCTTTCTCTTGTTGATAAAACTGCACCCATGTAATCCTAGGGTGCATATTAAATGGTTTTTGTTTATAATTTTGCAGTTGAATGCTGTCAGCAACTGCAGGAGGAACATAAATTCTGAATTATGGGCCACTGGCTTATTTATCCTGTAATCTTCATTAGAACTTGATATACTCTTTCATGTTACAGTAATTAGGATATTTCCAGGAAGTGCCTGGAACTGTGCTTCAAACTGAATTCAAGTTAAGGATTAAAAATAAGAAAAGCTGTAGCCAATGCGCAGTGCTGTGTGGGCAGTGAAAAGAATCTTCACAGACCCCTGGTGGAATAGCCTGTGCCACTCAGGAGTACAACAGGATATTAATGAATCCAGCTGTTTAAGATATTAATGCCAGTTTTCCTTAAAAAAGTACTTTACTAAAAATAAAGCAGCTGCATCTTCAGGTGAAAGGTAACAAATTAGAGAAAATTGGATCTATAGACTATTCTCTACTAATTTCTGGGTAAAACTCAATGTTGTATGGTGTGGGAAAAGGGGTTGAAAAGTTTTGAAGTGTTTCACAGGTGATATTGTCTCTTAATATATGTCTTGAAAGCTACCACTACTGTATTCTCTTTTTTAACCCTTTACAGTATGAGTTTTGAGGAGAGATGCTTTAAATTTTCATTTCCCTAATAGGCACAGACTACAGACTGCATTTAACTATCTTCAGTTTATAAATTTTGTTTTCTTACGTCAAATTTCAATATAGTGCAGTTTTGATATTTCAAAATATCTTTAGTTTATGTGACTCAACTGGTTCCTAATAGTGTCTGAAATCCTGCTGTTCTAGATAGTTTCCTTTGTATTTTAAGGAAAATCATATGGCAAGTTAATTTTTTAGTCAAAATTTCACATCTGAGAGACAAAGCAGAAGATAGATGTCCTTGAAAGGAAATAGGTGGTGTTCTCTGACCTGTAAAACCTCAGTACCAAGAAAAATCTTTCAATGACAAGGGCTTGTTACTGTATTTGGCAATAGGTTTTTAAACATCTAACTCCCAAAACTGTCAAATTGGTGGACATCGACTTGGTGGGCCAGGCAATAGCATATGATTGAGTTCATTGGCTGCTTTCCTCTAAAATCGAATCCCCTTGATGTACTCATCCGACTACCCCATCTTCCTGCATTACCCACCAAGTATATCCGGGTCCCTGAGCAAAAGCAGTCCCACAGGTGTGTTTGCCTTTACTTGTCTTCCCCAGGAAATTCTTTATGTACACCACAGGAACTTTATCCCTTTCTACAGTATGTAAGAGTTCTGACTGGGCTGGGCCAGCCCTGTTAGGAGATCCTCTGGTGTTGACCAACCAGGTGGCTTTTGGTAAATGTGTATTCCAATGCTTGAAAGTCCAACCACCCACTGCTCTCAGTGTAGTTTTTAACAGCCCATTGTACTGTTCGATTTAATAGCTAATTCTGATGTCACCAAAAAGAAATTAAAGTAACACATCTGTTCAGTCATCACTGAAGACACTAAAAATTAAGATTTAATTTGAAAGACACAAAATAATTTCTCATTACATAATTTTGAGTGCAAAATTGCACAAGAAATGTCTGATAACACTGTAAGTACTAACAATATTAATGCTTGTGAAAATGATACCGTGTGAAGCTACTTTAAGCATGGCCCTTTAAGCAAAAAGGTAAAGTTCATTTACATTTGAGTGATGATTTTGACTCTTCTCTAGTAACCTAACATGAAATTTAATTAGAAGGAAAGGATTTATAGTGTGCTAGCTGTTCAACTTCTGTGTTATGAATGGTGTTGCTTGTCTTTAAAACAAGTTGCAAGAGATGTAGTATGTCCCTTGCACAGACATTTTTTAATTACGTGGAAATCTCTAGCAAGAACTAGTCTTTATTATGTTTGCTATATTGAATATTTGCACTTCCTCTCTTGCTGTTAAAATCTACTGTAAAATTAGTAGACAGTTTTATATAAGCTGTCATTCATTACCACATTTTTTCTTTGAGATAAATAGGGACATGAGACATATATATGTGTCTTCAAAATAGAAAATGGCCAATAACATTTCTTAGTCCAGTCTCAATGCCTATCACAAAATCCTAAGGGTTGGAAGGGACCTTGAAAGATCACCTAGTCCAACCCCCCTGCGAGAGCAGGGTAACCTAGATTACATCACNGGCCAGGCCAATAACATTTCTTAGTCCAGTCTCAATGCCTATCACAAAATCCTAAGGGTTGGAAGGGACCTTGAAAGATCACCTAGTCCAACCCCCCTGCGAGAGCAGGGTAACCTAGATTACATCACACAGGAACTTGTCCCTTTCATTCCATTCAGATCAGGGTCTCTCACAAGGAGATCTGCTTTAAAGTATGTATCCACACGTAACAATTTCTAGGTTGTACAGGACTGGGATAAAAGTCTGCCAAATACATTAAGACTTTTGGTAAATAATGGTGGTGCTTACAGCTTCCAAAGCAGGTTGTGGCTTCTCACATTTAAAAATAATGCTCTTCAGCCAGCAATGTTCTGTATAATAGTCCAGTGTAAAGTGGGGCCACAGCTGTAGAGCTTAGACAGAAGAAACAAGTTGTGTCTCGTAAAATGAGTGGAGCCTGAAATGAACAAATGCTTTGGAAGCACACTGAATGTGAAGAGTAATACAAATTGTAGCTTTTCCTGCTTTTCCTAATGTCAGCATACTCTTTCTGAACCAATAGCAAACTCTCTAGAACTTCAATGCCACTGTATTTCTCTGCAATTAAAGTAAACTTGTGCTTCAGGAGTGTTCAGAGTAGTTTCCAGAATGAATTGGAGTATGATAATCAAATACCACATAGTGACCCAAACATTTATACACCAGATGAAACTTTTAATGTGGTTGACTTTGTAAGTCTGCACTGTATGAGAGGTCTAGCTCCAAACATTGGATGGATCAAGTTTTCAGGTCACAAATGAAGGAGAATTTCAAAGAAATTAAATAATACTGGACAGGTTTCTTTGGTATTCTTATGCCCTCCCTGAGTTATTTGTTCTCAAGTCTCAAGCAATATTAGCATGCTAAACTTTGGACATGTGACTGTTATTAGAGTACTTGTTACTTCCTAACTAAGATTTCTGGGTGCCAGTTTACTTCTATTTTGTCAATCATTTCATCCTCTTTTTTCTTTCTTTCTTTTTCTTGCTACATAATCTGCCTAACAGAAAGTAACATGAAGTACCCATTTTTCTTTCCATAGAAGACTAAGTGAATTGCCAGGCTTTAATTTCAGGAAACTGTATGAAAAGATAATGCACAGTCATTTTCCAAATGTTTGCTTTCTTCTCTGTACAGGTGTTTGATATAATCTAATGACATAACTTATCTTGGACTTTCTGGAGTTCAGTAGTTAGGTAAACTCAAATCAGTTTGATTTCTCTAACCTGAGAATTAAGTGTGAATGTAAATTCCCATTAACTTTGCATGATAATTTCTAGGAATAAGCTGTCTTCCTGGAAGTGTTTGGTTGTTCCTTAAGGTACCTAAATTAGTGTGCTTTAATGATTAAGAAAATATAGCCATTTTTAACAGATGTTCAAATGATAGTTGCTACCTACATAATCTATTTCACAGTCTAATATCTCTATGCAAACAGCCTAATAGCTCTATAAAACTTTCTTAATGATATATATGTGAACATATTTTTGAACCCTTCCTGTACTTGCCTCAAGGTTTTAATGAGCATTTTTAGGTATTCATTCCAATAATTGTAGCTCGTTATTGATTTTCTTCTGTGTTTGTTTCTGGATGTCTCTTCACTGCCATCCTTACCCTACCAATTGTTTACTTCAACTTTCTGACTGTCTTTTTTGACACTTGTTCCTATTACTGAATTTCAATGACTATCTTTTTGATAGAGAAGTATTGGAAATGCAAACAGGAATCTGCTTCAAGGACAGAAGGTTGTCTCCCTTGATTCTGTACCAGGATGAACAGCAAGTGCTTCGTGGTACCAGGTCCTTTGAATACTTTCTACAGTAAGTAGAGCTCATAAATTAGACTAAAGTTGGCACATTACTAAATCACGTGTAGTTTATTTCATTCTGCTGTCTGACAAACACCCCTTCATAAAAAATATATATATATACATGTTTCAGAAAAGTGCCAGGTTTCTTGCCTGAAATCTTGTGTGAAACATTAACAGATTTGTGGGGTTTAAGTCTTAAAGCCAAAACGACATGAATACACTTGTTCGGTCAACACAGTAACAATGCTAAGAATAGATCTGAAAGTTCATTTCCTTGGTAGTAATGTCACATTGTATGGGAATGCTAAGCATATATATATATATAAATTAAAAAAATAAATAAAAAACAACAATAACAACAAAACAAATAATGTAACAAACTCATAATCATCCTGTGGAATTATATTTAATGATTTGTAAGTAAGTAAGTATTTGTAAATATACTTAATGATTTGTAACAAAAACTGGAATAATTTAAGACTATTTTGTTGGAAACTTTCCAACTCTTAGAAGTTTTTTTTCACAGTTCATATGTACACTGTGCACACAAAAATAGCCAAACCATCTAGTATTTTACATTTGAACAAATCAATCATATACTTGTGGCACAAGCAGAGAGAAAACGGTCTATGCAGTGCTTGTCTGACAAAAGAAGGTTAGAAATCTCAATGAAGCAGGTGGCAGTCTTTCAAACATATCCTGTCATGGTTACAGGACCCTCATGAGGAGATGTGAAGAAAAATATAGCAGGAGTAATGATGCAAGACTATCTTGTTGACATGGACAAGCATACATCTCTATTTGAGTAGTTCAGCTAGTGGAAGCTCTTTCTGTGAGTCCAGATTTTTGCTGAAGCATTTATGTGATGAAAACTTAAGCTTACACACTGAAGTAGCAATTTGTCTCATACAAAGCTGAACTCAAAACTTAAGCAGTAGCAGTAGTTAAACTTCCAGTGAAATTAAGAGTTAAACACTTTCTATATCTTCTGGACTTGAAAGCTGATTCACTTCAGCAGATACAGAAAGGTGGAGACAGATTTGCTCCTATTACAGGCAGTGAAGTTGGCAAAATTATTTTGGAAGTAGATGTACCTCACTTTCTGCAATAAATTTGTATTTGCTTTGCATGGTTTGTCATCGCTTCATAAAGTTACATTTGTATTTTCTTATGTTAGCTCTTAAGGCTTGTGTTACAAGTTGTCTAGTCAGAGATTCATATAACCATATATTTGAATCTATTGTTGAGTCTACATATCATGATATAGTCCTTTTAGCCATTTAAAATCTTACTGGATATTCAGTGTGTGTGGGACTTGACATTTTAAGTTGCCAGTTTAGACTATTTTGTCTGAATATCAAAATGAAGTGCCTAACAATGTTGTTCAATAGCATTCTATTTTAATTGAATCAGGGTTCCATCAGGATCTTTAATTTCTCCTTTAGCTTTTAATTTCTTTTAATATATTGCTAAGTGTTTCTGTTAGAGAAACACAGTTGGCAGGTGCTTCTGCTTGACCTCTGCTTTTACTTGTAGCAATGAATACTTTCTCACCTTAGTTTTGTATCGTGAAAATATTTTAGTCTTTAGATACCCCTTAATTACTATACTCACATCACGTTGGTTAGGCACTATGTTTTGAAAAAAATAGTATTTTAAAATACAGTTTACTTGTTTCTGTAGTACTTTCTCCTGGTTATTTTCAATATTTCTAGTTTCATTATTCATTTTTGAAACTAAGATTTTTAGGATGTTGACTGCATAAATTGAAATGCTCTACTTATGAGGCAGAACACACAGTGTTATGGTTTTCCTTACTGCACATCCAAAAGGGATTCAGAAGGTGATTTTGTCTTGTTCCCTGAGATTTGCAATGGCAGGTTTAGAAGGGTTTCTTAATCAAGGACCAGAAAAGGCAGAAAATTCCTGGGAAATGAAAAGCCCCAGGGTCCTCTAATGGGATGTGTTACTTTAGACAAGTATTACTGCATTCCTGGCTTTCTCCATATGATATACTTATTTGACTTTTTCATAATCCATGATCATGGAAGTTGTTTAAATACATTAGCTATGTAATACAAGTAGTACAGTGAATATTGAATGCGACTGGATTCTGAGCTTCATGCTGGCAGGCAGAAATATAGATTAGAACTCCTACTTTAAATAAGATCTAAACAAGACTATTCTTAGGCATAATCTGAAGAAAGAAGAGATGTATATAGATAAGAAAGTGTATTTTATTTTCAATACATCAATTTTATACTAAACTCAAAAGTGTTTAGCCAGAAACTTCATGAGTTTGAGCTTAAAAACATTTATCCTTCTCTTTCTCCATGCACAGCTCACTACATAATTGCATACTACTCTATTTCTGTATCAGAGTATTTACTTTGAACATGGTAGTTCAAAGTAGCTCTGGTCACTTTTATATGATATCATTTATTACTCATCTGGCAGCCATTCCAGTGTAAAACTTCAGAGATCTGTCTGCTTATCATCTGTGTGTAAGAGAATCACTGATATATTTAAAGGCAAAAGAAAGTTCTTCATAACCCAGTTTAATTTCAGTGCTTTGCTGTATTTCAGGATATTGCACAGTAATAGACTATCAATATGTACTTTCAGTCGTGCTCTTAGACTGCTTTCTCTGAGGAATTAAAAAGCAATGTATAGTCTCTCATTTTCTAATCTTTTCCACATTTTATAAAATTTCAAATATGGGAAAACAAAACAAAGCAAAAATGCTTTTATTTTGTCTTTAAAGAGGTTTCCCTGGCACATTTCAAACTGCATGTTGTGACTTCAGGGTCTGTTTTTTCCTGGGTGCTGTTGTGAGCAGGTCTGTATATGTAGCTTTGAGATGGCAAATTTAAATCTCTGCATTTATAAGACAAGCAGAAACCTCCTTACAAGTTAAAGATCTAAATCACACCTTTATCAGCTTTCTCTGTTTGTTCAATTGGCCATTCCACTATAAAAATCTGATTTCAGGTGATGCTTTGGGAGCATTCCTTTAAAAGTAATTGTCATGCCTTGTGACAGGAGACATCATCTCAATATTTTGTAGCTCCAGCATATATCTTTGACTACTGGCCTTGATTATAGCCAGCTGCTGGAATAAAAATGGGATGTATTGCATATATGAGTAAAAGTAGACTTGAGCAAGTCTTCAAAGGATCTTTTGTGGGAGAAAGCACGAAGATAAAATGACATCAAAGCACAATTGTATAAATGATAGCTGACAGCAGATATGGTTGAAGTTGTTGCTGTCCCTAGTTGCTTATTGCTGGCAGAAGCTAGCTTTTCAATGATCTAAATGAGGAACTGCTTTGGTTTTCTGTCTGGCTTCTTACTCTCTTGGATGGGTGTGAAGCCTGATAATACAGAGTTATGAAATAACCTGTAAAATTCCATCATTTGTTGAGGAATAGAACTTATCTTGCATATTGTAAAACTTCTAAGAGAACTAACAAAACATAGCACATCAGATAGTACAGGCAATAAACACTGTCATACATAAGCTGAAATCTTGATCAAGGCTCTGTTCTGGCAGACATAACAAGGCAGTCCTCCTCTGAAAGAGTTTACAATGGGCATTGCCAAGATTTCTGAGATGAAGAAGCCAGTGAGACACTTCAGAAAAATCTCAGTAAATGTAAGAAAATGTTACTTTGTTTCTAGTTAATGTTACAATAGTATGATTAAAGTTTTGATTTAAAGCTTTTTAAAAAATTCAGTTGTGTGTGTACTACACCCTCATTTTAATATATGAACTTTCATGGAAGGCAACAGCTTGAACAGTTTATCAACTAATTTTATAAAAAAAAAAAAACAAAACCTCAAAAAAAAAAAAAAAAAAAAAAAAAAAAAAAAAAAAAAAAAAAAAAAAAAAAAAAAAAAAAAAAAAAAAAAAAAAAAAAAAAAAAAAAAAAAAAAAAAAAAAAAAAAAAAAAAAAAAAAAAAAAAAAAAAAAAAAAAAAAAAAAAAAAAAAAAAAAAAAAAAAAAAAAAAAAAAAAAAAAAAAAAAAAAAAAAAAAAAAAAAAAAAAAAAAAAAAAAAAAAAAAAAAAAAAAAAAAAAAAAAAAAAAAAAAAAAAAAAAAAAAAAAAAAAAAAAAAAAAAAAAAAAAAAAAAAAAAAAAAAAAAAAAAAAAAAAAAAAAAAAAAAAAAAAAAAAAAAAAAAAAAAAAAAAAAAAAAAAAAAAAAAAAAAAAAAAAAAAAAGGGGGAAAGACATCCTGAATCCTGTGGGGTTTAATCTGTTTATCCAGGAACAGACTTGCGAGGCTTAGTTATTTTGTCAAGCAGCCTTCCTGTATGATTGATTACCTGCTAGAGATCTTTATATGTCGATGAGCCAGGTTCATCATTTGGGCTACTCTAGATATGCCCATGGAACATATTGCTTATTGATCATTTTTAGCAAATGTCCCATGCTTGGGCAAAAACATCTAGTTTCTCAAAGTCATACAAGAAACTGTGCAAGGTTACTGTGGTAAAAAGACACAATATTTGTAGAATTGTATCATAAATTTCCTCTGTTCTTAATACTTGACGAGATTAGAAAAGATTATTAAAACCAAGTCCTTATAGAAATAATTCTGCAGGTTATTGTAAAAGAAGGAAAAAAAAACAAAAGTAATGAAAAAAATGCCTACTTTAAAAGTTCTGATTCTTTTTTCTGTAGAGAATATGAAATGAAACTGAAAAATTAAGAAAATAGCCAATTCTTGTATCGTTCTTAATCAGTTCAGTTCTTAATTTACTAATGATTACTTAATCTATTTCTATGCATTGAAATGCATTGAATGTAATTAAATGTTTAACATCTCTTTCAGCAACACGGACGGGGGATTGAGTGCACCCTCAGCAAGTTTGCTAACACCAATATGTGTAGTGCAGTTGACACGCTGGAGATAACAGGTGCCATCCCCAGGGACCATGACAGGCTTGAGACCTGGGCTGTGCAAACATCATGGAGTTCAACAAAGCCAGGTGCAAAGTCCTACACTGGGTTGGGGCAATCCCAGGCACAGCTACTGGCTGGGCAGAGATTGAATTGAGAACAGACCTGAGGAGAACGGCTTGGGGGTGTTGGTTGACGAGAAGATCAACATGAGCCAGCAATGTGTACTTTCAGCCCAGAAAGCCAACTGTATCCTGTGCTGCATCAAACGAAGGTGACCAGCAGGTCAAGGGAGGGGATTCTCCCCCTCTATTCCATTCTCATGAGATACGACCCCTCCCCCCCCACCCCAACCCCAGGTACAGCATTCAGCACAGGGGTTCCCAAGATAAGAAGGACTCAACAGGTTCACCTGGGGCAAATTAAAACCTTGCATAAATTTATTCTGCATCTTTGTGACCTGGGAACTCAGACTGAAAGTAAAGGTTCAAATCAGTGAAAACTGGGACCGAAAAAAAACCCCTTTCAGATCACAAAAGAGTTCTAACTAATAATAAGAGGGCAATATCTCCTTCCTAGAGCTGGGTTCTTGAGTTAGACTCATTCTCTCACAGGCAAAGACACAGAGCTTGAGAATTCTGAATGTAAAGCAAGAGGGTTTTGTGATTGCACGTAGAGCACAGCAGCTTCTTGGTAATCTGCTGTAAAACTGTGGGACTCAAGGAAGAGGTTTACGTGGTAAAATTCCAGTGCACAGTGGCAAAGAGCAGTGGGAAAGTAACAAATCCCCAAAATGATCTCTGTATCAGGCTTGCTTCTCAGTTCTTGCTTGTAAATTGTAATGAATAAGCTTGACAAACAGTATTTTGTCAAACAGCAGGGATGTAAGGGGGGGGGAGGGGAAAAAGAAAGTATATATGGCAAAAGGTAGAAGATAATACCTAATTGCTCAGTAATTTTACTGCCTCTGCTCTTCACTAAGCAACTCAGGAGTATGTGTGCCTCCCATGTAACTTGAATAAAGTTTAGAGACTTCTAAGACATCAGAGCAGAAAATTAGTTATTCAGGAGTGCCCTTTCAGAGACATTCAATAAAAAAAAAAAAAAATAACATCTGGAAACTGTTTCAATATCCAGAAATATTCAAATGAAAAAAATGTGTTTGAAATCCAAGCAGCAATTTCTGTCACTATATGTACAAGTGTCTTATATGGTGTAGTAAAGACATTCAACAGACGAAAAAGGAAAGTAATATCTGAGGTCCTGTATATTGGCCTTTTATTTTAGAACAGGTAAGTAAGTGAAAAAGAGAGAAATTCATTTACCCAACAATATTGTAGAACACCAAATTGTGAGGTGGAAAGTCCACCAGTGCAAGCAAATATATTTCTCTGATTAAATACATGCTCAGATTGCTATAGGAGAAGATGCAAATATCAAAATGCCGGTAATAATCTCATTATTGACATAACTATACTTTTATTCCTACAAAAGTTATTTAGCTGAAAATTTGCTTAAAAGGAAGAGCAGAAATTAAGTCCAAGGAGATGGTTTTGAAAAGATGACTTAATGCATTCTCCTCATTTGTCATTTTGTAGCCCATGGCAGTATCAGATTCATTTCTGGACCCTGTGGAACTCCACTCCTGACCAGCTGCCAGTTTGACTTTAAGCTATCCACCAGCACCCCCTGAGCCTGACAATTCGGCCAAATACCCACCCGTCTTGTGGTCCATCTGTCCAGTTCAAATCTTATCAGGTTGTCTGTGAGGAGAATGTCATGAGAGACTGTGTAAAAAGCCTTTCTAAAATCAAGGCAAATGGCATCATCTGCTCTGATCAAATTGTTCCATCACAAAAGCAAACAGATTGGTGAAGTGGACTTGCCCTTAATAAACTGATGTTGGCTTTTTGCACTGACTTTCTTGTCTTTAATGTATTTCTGAAAACACCTATTATTTCTTTTATAATTAAGGGCATAATTACTCTTCCAGATGTTGATCTCTCCTGGCTTCTTAGTATTATTCTGGTATTTTTTGACACATACGAAAGGGATTAATAAGGTTATTAATTTTGCCATAGAAGGCATCTGGAGTTTCTGAATTCTCTAATTTCAAAACAAACCCCTCTTTAAAGTTATAAATCAATAGATTATATTAACTTTCTAGACCGTATTAAGATATATTAACTTACTGTTTTATTAGGATTTTATTTAGTAAATTGACAATTTGCATTTTTATGGATAAACCTGAAGAGAAATTTTGGCTATTTTAGCTTTTGAAAACTGTGGAAAGTATAAGAAGAATTCTTATAAAACGAATCCCTTTACTATATGTCCTGGGTTTAGCATTAGCAGTCATTTTCTTTTCCTTCTTGTTAGCTGGTGCAGCACTGTGTTTTGACTTTCAGCCTGGGAACAGAGCTGATAACACCGATGTTTTTAGTTGTGGCTAGGTAATGTTTACTCTGACCAAGGACTTTGTGAGCCTCATGCTCTGCACAGAGGAGGGGAGGCCAGGAGGAAGCAGAGACAGGACACCTGACCCAAACTGACCAAAGAGGTATTCTATACCACAGCACGTCATGCCCAGGACGTAACAGAGTTTTCTCAAAAGAGCTGGACAAAGTATTGGTCAGTACTTGGTCAGCTAGGGTGGGGTGAGTTATCTGTCGGTGGGTGGTGAGTGGTTGTAGTCTCTTCCCTTGTTATTTCCCTTATCATTATTGGTACTGGTGGTAGCAGCAGTGATTTGTGTTATACCTTAGTTAAAAACTGTTCTTATCTCAACCTGTGGGGGTTGCATTCTTTTGATTCTCCTCCCCATCCCTCCAGGAGCAGGGGGATGGCAAGAAAGGGTGTGTGTGTGTGTGTGTGAGAGAGAGAGAGAGACTGCATGGATGGGTTTAAACCACGACACTATAGCATACTACCAGATACTTACTGCAAGTCAGGTTTTAAAGAAATACTGAGAGCCATTTGCAAGAAATATGTCTTTCATACCTCTAGTCTGAAAGAATTTATCAGTATTTCTTATTTTTCTTTATTCTTTATGAACCTTTTGAAACAAGGTTCGTTTTAGTTTTAGTATGAGTTGTATTTAGACAATTTCTTGAAATCTTTCTACTTGCTTATGACCGGGGAAAGGTAAATGTCAATGTTTTGTCAAATGTAGGTAAGTGATGTTGCTTTATGGTCAGTGGCTGTTTTGAGCCAGTGGGAGCAATAGACTGACAAGATGTATATTTCTAAGGCACAGAAACAGGAAAGTAAAATAAAGAATGAAATTGCTATTAAAGTTATGGAAGCATCATTCCCCTCCATTGCAAGTCAAAATGCTGACATTAACAATTTATTTCCACTCAGTGTGCCTGGGGGCCCTCTACCATCCTCTTTTATGTCTCTGGAAAATATCACAAACCTTTACAGAACCAGGTTTTGAAATCTGTGCTTTTAAGTTCAGAATCTTAAACATGTGGCTTGACAGGAGAGAGCTTGTAAAGTTCTCAGCGATTTTATTTGTTGTGCTAGTAAAACAGTGATTTGGGACACCTTTTCTGTACATAATTTTACATAACCAAGTCATTACTAGAGGGAAGGAACCTTGATTTGAACATGTTTTCTTTGTGTACTAAATCATAAACTCTTAAATTGCTATTGTCAGCCTCTATCTAAAAGTGCACTTAAAATTCATCTATCTCAATAGCAGGTAGTGAGTGCTTTGGAAAATCTGTAGAACATATACCTTTGTATACCCTGCCTAGGTGCACCTGTTTTTACCTTTTTCTATATGCTTGTCCTGGGTTCACCAGTAGCAGTCATTTTTCTCCTTCTTAGTAGCTGGTGCAAGGCTGTGTTTTCAACTTTAGTGTGAGAACAAAACTGATAACACACCAATGTTTTTAGCTGTTGCTAAGTAATGGCTACTCCAGTCAAGGACTTTTAGTGTCATGGTTGGCCAGTGAGGAGGAGCACAAGAAGCCAAGAGGAAGTAGAGACAGGACACCTGACCCAGGCTGGCCAAAGGGGTATTCCATAGCACAGCACATCATACCCAGTATATAAACTGGGGGGAGTTACCTGGAAGGCCCAGATCACTGCTCTGGTTGGACTGGGCATCAGTCGATGGTTGGTAAGCAATTGTTTTCTCTCCCTTCGTTATTTCCCTTATCATTATTATTATTGGTGGTAGCAGTAGTAGTTTTGTGTTATAACTTAGTTACTGGACTGTTCTTATCTCAGCCCATGGGATTTACATTCTTTTGATTCTCGTCTCCATCCCTCTGGGAGCCAGGGGAGGAAGAAGGGAGTGAGTGAGCAAATGGCTGCATGGTTCTGAGTTACCGGTGGGGCTTAAATCACAACAATGTTCTTAACACAGATAATATGTTAAATATTTTGCAGCTTGTTCATGTTTAAAAATCTGGTAGCTTCTGTTCTGCTTCAAAATCAATTAAAAAAGCTGAAGGTTGTCATTTTGCTGGTATAGTACTTCAATGGAGCTCATACCATTAGTCCTAGGAGAAGTAAATTTCATTTAGGTTGGAAAAGACCTTTAAGACTATTGAGTTCAACTGTAAACCTAGGACCGCCAAGTCCACCACTAAACCGTGACCCTAAAAAGCATATCCACATATCTTTCAAACACTTTCAGGGATGGTGGCTTGACCACTTCTCTGGCAGCCTGTTCTAGTGCTTGACAACTGTTTAAGTGAAGAAACCTTTCCTTGTATCAAATCTAACCCTCCCTTGGTGCAAGCTGAGATAATTTCTTCATGTCCTTTCATTTGTTATCTTGGAGAAAAGACCAACATTACCTCGCTCCATCCTCCTTTCAGGTAGTTATAGGGAGTGATAAGGTCTCCCCTCAGCCTCTTTTTTCCCAGATTGAACAGCTCCAGTTCCCTCAGCTCTTCCTCACAAATTTGTTTTCTCTAGACCCTTTACCAGCTTCATTGCATTTCTAGCAAGAAGTATTATAATTTAATTTTCACCTTTTAATTAAAATTATGAAAGAATTTCTCTCAGTGTCATTCCTTTCAGATAGAAAGCTTCTAAATACTGCCATGTGGAAAGTTATATTTTTCTTAATAGACCTAAGCAATTGAAACAAAGCTGAATGTCTTTCATGTTATAAGATGAAATTAACATTATTTGATAGAACACTATTAAATTTAGTGAATTTTCCTCAATTAAGACCTTCTAAACTGACCTCAAATTGACACAAAATATCATATTAATATTGTTTTCTAAAGTTCTTGACATACAGGAACCAAAGTTGGTGAGGAAACATTTGACTTCAAGGTGCACGAGTTTAAAGGCAGGAAGTTTCTAATTACTGATAATAAATTTCTAAATACATTTTTGTCTCTGATCCTTAGCTGCAATGTCCTTCTCAAAGGCCATCTTGAATATTTGCATCCTGGTGCTCAACTGTGATTTAATGTAAAGCTGTGCTTTGCTGTGAATGATGGCAACTACAGGCATGCTTCTGTCAGGAGATGACAAGGTTTTTCATTGTGAGGTTTTCAGTTTAAATGTTAATTCCTGTAGGTATTCCTGTCTGAGTATCAAGTCCCATGCTGATTGTCATTATGCAGAAGCATGACAAAGTTGAGAGGTGCTTTCAAGATCTTTTAATGTATAAGATACTATGTCTAATAGCTTCTTAAGTACTACCTAAGTTAAACATCTATCAACATTTTAGCACACTCTTGGTAGTTCAGATTTAAGGCTGCATATTTGAAAGATGCATGATTTTGTAGCATGCTTTTTGGCATGAACATAAGCACATCCCTTACTAAATAAAACCAACACAAAAAAAGAGGGTTTTTTTTTCAGTGAGTGCCTGTTATCTTTGATGTGTCATGAAACAACTTTGTTCTGAAGCAATGTACATGGAAGAGCTAAAGGACAAAGAGATTATCTGTTGGACTGACCTCAGGGCTACAGGCAAGGAAACAGCCAGCTAAACAGAAGTCCATGAATATACATACACAGCAGTGCTGCGCTGAACCATGTCCCTGTTCCTTCTGCCCATATACTTAGACAAGTGAGAGGGAGGTCAGGAAGTGGCAGAGCAATTTTTTGTTTGCTGTGCCTGTAAACGCTGTAACAGACAGAATCCCCCATTTACTCTTAAAGTGAGATAAAAAGAAAAAAAAAATGGCATTAGGATGTTTTCCTTTGATTGAGCAGTTAAAAAAAAA
>NDXB01006022.1:0-25938 GCA_002631895.1 Agapornis roseicollis | reverse complement strand
AAAAAATAAATAAAAAAAAAAAAAAAAAAAAAAAAAAACAGAAAAAAAAAAAAACAACACACCAAACTCCCCTCCAAAATCACAAACAAAACCCACCCCCCACTCTCTCACTTTCTTCTGTTTAGCTGTGTACACAATGCAATAATTCAGACTATGCAGGAGATCTCAAAGAAGAAAATATTTTTTAAATAAAAGCAATGATCACATTTGTTTTTAGCAGTAGGAATTACTCTTTAGGCTATACATGCAGAACACATGCGGTTTCACAACCCCTTTCAGCAGTATATCTTGCTGACAGTCGCAGGTGGGAGAGGAGGTTTCCACAAAACACTGAAGTCAAGTCCCTGCAGGTAAAGGCAGTGTCAGGCTAACAGCTGGCTGCTGAACCTGCTGTGGAAAGGACATTAAAAAAAGACCAGGGAAAGAAGAGGGTAAGAGAATTATGGGTAATGGAGATTTGAAAAAAAAATTGCTTAAGATGAATTCTAAATACTGATTGGTATACATAGTGAAACTGTGTGTTTGGTATGGGAATTTACATGAAAATTTTGTTTGGAAGAGAAATTCAGGTGCTGGAAATAGAAATATTTTAACTCTGTATTTGATAGTGAAGACTTCCAAGTCCATATACAAGTGAACAAGCCTTTGCAAGACTTCCATCCACTGTCAGGTTAATAAATAGGGATTTGTTTCTGAAGATACCTTCTTTGTAAAGTTC
Organism: Agapornis roseicollis; assembly: GCA_002631895.1. Classification (NCBI taxonomy): domain Eukaryota; kingdom Metazoa; phylum Chordata; class Aves; order Psittaciformes; family Psittacidae; genus Agapornis; species Agapornis roseicollis. Next base: position 25,220 of record NDXB01006022.1, on the reverse strand, counting down.
ACATACTGACTCTTTTATAGTCGAGTTTCACAGATCACAGATTGGACACCATGATTTTCCATCTTCCAAGATGTTACAGCACTGAAATAGTCACCTTTGTTAATGATTCTTCAGATTAATCTCTTGATATTATTTTTGCCATAATGTCTATAATTTAAATTTGCTGATTTGATTCATACTATTAATGTGAGATTAATAAAGTCACAAGTTAAAGCAATGCTCTGGATGTCTGCAGACATTAACACCTGTATGCAACGGATAGGTACCTTGTATTCTATTACCTTTAGCTAATATTACCTTGTTCTGCTTCAGTTAGTATCACCACAGCATCACCTCTCTTGAAAGGGGTCTCATCCAGAGGAGGAAAAATTTAGAAAGACCAAGGTTTTCTGCATAATATTTAGTTCAACTGTTTACATACACTCTCTGCTCTGGTAGTGTCTTGATAAGAGAGAATGAGAAGGTGAATAACATAATGCCTTTTTTCCTTTTAAAAAAGGCCAGAGGAAATTCAGCAAGTCATAGGCTGTTGATCCTGACATTACCACTTGATAGAGAACACACTGGAAAATAGAACTAGTGGCCACATAAAGATAACAATGTGGGAAGGAGGTAACAGGTTTTTGAGAAGAAAATACTGCCTTGGGTCTCACTAGAATTTTCTAATAGAATCAAGCATCATGCACGAAAAGGTGGTAGGGCTGACCTTGCCTATCCAAGTATAAAATGAAGTAGTATATCTGCTTTTTTGTAAAAGATAAAAATGTATACAATATTATGAATATCTATAACAAGATGTTTTTTATATTAAAAAAAAAAACAACCAAAACCAAACAACTCACTGTTTTCTGAGAACATAAGAAATGAAGATTTCTAATTTTTATTATTTTCCTCCTTTTCTTGAATTCAGATACAAATCAGAATTAAGTAAGGAAAATGTAGATGTGAAGAATAACACCTGCATTTCTCAACCTTCCAGCTGAACTCCAGAAAGAAATTGCATAGATCAACACATTACAATGTGACATATCAAATAGGGAATTATGCAGGTTGTTTTGGAAGATTAAATGTTACATCTTTGAGGCCATCTCTGACAACATACAGAAATGAAGGGCACATTTCCAGTTTTGCTTCTGTTTCAAAGGTCTGGAAAGGAAGACGTTTTTGGCTAACTTGGAAGCAATGAAACAAAAATTCACAAGACATGCATAACAATTTTAGAGACTTCTACAAATTGATGTCCAATGAAGGGCATTGTTTTGCAATAGATAGAAAATGCTGCAGAATTAAAAAAAAAAAAAAGTTAAAAAAATACAATGCGCTTGGAAACTGCTCTAAAGCACATTCTAAAGAAGGACCTTTTTGTGAAATTGGCTCTATAAGAACCATTGTCAGAAGAAACAGGGATAATTTACTTTATTCAAAAAAGCAGTAGCATTACGAACAGAAAAAAAAAATCTATGAAACTCAAAGGTTCAGCTAGAAAAAATGCAGTTTAAAACAACTTAGGCTTTTGCAGTGCATTTTCTGACATAAGGTTGAATTTACTTGTAAACGTATTTGTAAATTTAAGCTGGTAACATCCCAGTAAGTAAAAGCAGATAAAGGAACAAAGCTTTAAATAGGAAAATCCAGATGAACCACTCAGAAATGTTTGTCAAATACTGGAGCAAAAGAAGACCTTTCAACCTAATGGTGAAGAAACAGACCATGAAGCAAGTCTAGCTTTTCATACTGTATGGAGAATATAAAGTAATCAAATGTAGGAATGCTAAGTTTTGGGAAAAAAAACCAAAAACAAACAAAAAAAAAAACCAGTATCTCTCATACTTAGAACCCTTATAGGAATACAAACATTGAATTTACATCCCTGTAAAGCAAAATTTCTAGGGACAAGATGTCTATCAAAGACTTTATTGGGTTCTTTAAAGTAAATTGACAGCCATTACCAGGTATCTACAGGTGCCCATATCAAAACAGTCTTTCTCAAATGCAATTTTTCTACTACTCAGAGCTTTATATTCATTTATAGTACAGTGATCACTGGAGGAAAAGATTTGTTGGTTGCAATACACTTTTCAGTTTTGGCCTCATAAGACATCTGATTTACAAGCAGTGGAAAATCAAAGGTGCAACTGTCTCAGGATTATTGCAGTGTTAGGGCAGCCTGATTTAAAACAGGTACAATTTGCAAAGGATTGTGTGTTCATTTTCAGAGAAAACCAAAACTTAAGAGGTAGTTTTGAGGAGACCACCATAATCATTAACATTTCTGCTGTGTACAAGATATTTCCTAAAGAACTAAGTGCTGCCATAAAACTATCTAACCAGGGTACCAGAGTAATTGCTACTAGTTATATAACTTTTCATGAATTGTAGCTGTTACAGATATTACAGTATACAAACCATAGGAAATAAAATATCAACTCAGAATAACTTACACTCAGAATAGCCTTGAAATAAGCCACCCTACTGCAAAAAAATAAAAAATTAATATAAAAATAGGTATTAAGTCTACATATTAAAGGATAGAAGGCTTCCGTATTCTTAGTGGGTTTTCTTTCTATTTGTTGTATATTTACCTTGAGGTTTCTGAAATATAGTATATTCATACTTTGAAAGATAAATTTCTGTTTTCAACAATTTAACAATCAAAATGTAATTTCTGCAGTTCCTCGGTATCCTTTGTCATGAGACTAAATATGTCTAGCTATTTTGTATAGGACTAAACTTTATGGATGCTAAAGTCATTTTAATTTCATGTGACAAAGTTGACAGCATGCTGTAGAAATAAGATGATGCACAAATATAAACACAAACATTTAGTTGCTAGAAAATACAAAACATGTTGCCTCAGCCAGGTTCTGCTGAGATATGAGAGCACCTTTACCTGTCCACTTGCCATTTGCTCACTGCCTTTTACTTATGAGTCATAGTTAAACCTTTACTGGGAGAAAGGGGAGAAAAAAGAGGAATTATTTTGTAAGAGTTCAATTTTGTCGAAGCTTTTTCTTGTTAAGCATGAAAAGTCACAGCTCTGCTGATTTAAGTAAAATAGAAAATAGAAAAAAAGTTCTCTCTAAACACCACAGCTAAATCCTATTCCATCTATCTCATTCTATTCGCAAACACATTAAGAAACAAAATTAAAAATCAAACTGGAAAATTAAGAAAGGTATAAGAATATAAACCTGTGCAATCCACCAGTAAAGACACTTGTACTTTGTAGTGGTGTAAGAGTTTAAAATTTAAAATCATCTGTGATATAAAAGTTTAAAATTTAAAATAATCTGTGGTGTAAAAGTTTAAAATTTAAAATCATAGGATAATAAAATCATCTGTTCAATGTTTTCAGAGACACCATACTTTCATAAAAACAGTCTATAAATATGTTGTGTTGTCTTGAAAGTAAAGAAACTGTAGAAAAACAATATGTACTTTCTGATGCTGGATGTGTGATTTATTGCAAGAGTGGAAAGTTAAGATTACGCATGTTAATTTAAGTCTTCATATGCTATATGAAATATGTAAGACATATATAAAAATACTAGTCTGTGCACTCTGCAGTGTCATGCTGTAGGAAGGAAGAGATGGAAAGCAGGGATGATCTATCATTATCCTTAAATTATGTCTCTAGCCTACATAGCACCATTTCCACTTGCTAACAAAGAATAGAAAGCTGATTACAATATTGGAGGACAATCTTTCTCACAGTTCATATGCTCTTAAACTTAAGAAAATATGTAGATAAAGAAAACTTGTCTCATCAAAAAGAAAATACAAAACCAAAATTTACTATTAGAAATGCCCTAATAGGAAAATTGTCAGAAAGCATTGAAATGATATCCAAAAACTTTTGAAGCCACATGAAGTCTAAGAATCAATTAGAAGAGGGATGGATAATTATTTGTCTGGAAATACCCATTTCCCTTTATCCACTTGAAAATATTTACACTATTTTACTAAGAACAGTATCTTAATTATCAAAATGAAAAAATATGAAGGGACATTTCTTAAGTCAGATTTCTCCATTAATAACAACACAGGAAAAGCTATAAAACTTTCTTGATATATTCTTTCCTTTGTTGTTTACTGTTCAGATAATTATGTGCCTATAATTGTCAATAACAAACATAACCATGAGATCAAGTATTTTGAATACTCTCTTACCAAGCTAATTTAAAATGGAAGCATATCCTTAATGATTTTGTTTAAATTAAATTTACATTATTATTTCTTTGGAGCTTGTAGAATGCATGTTTGGAAACTGAACAAACAGAAATATAAAACTTCAGGATCTAGTTTATACAAGATGATGTTAGACTGAACTGAGAGCACCTTAATCTTATATTCACTTTCAAAGAGATTAAAGTGCATGATTTATAAGATAATTTAAACGTTAAACCAAAAATTATTTTACATTTATAGGAACTAGAGCTTGAATTTAGTTTAAAGTAGTGTTTTCCTGAATTCGCAGTTCATGCCATTCACTTTTCATAGCCGATAAAGCCCATCTTTATTTATGTCCATCAGAATGAGTTTCAGTGTTTGAATATCCTCAGAAAAAGACCACAGCAGCTGATTTCATGTAACCTCAATTACAAAGAATAAAAGAAGCTCTCTTATTAATTAAAATAACTTAATTGTCTAAACTGCAACTTCAGTTTTGTTGTCCAGATAACTAAAAAAGCAGCCTTGTTTATGCCAATGTATGGAAAAAAGCTCACTTCCTACTGCAAGTCCTTCTTACAATGATTTGGGTTACTTGTATTTTAATGTAAATCTAAAACTTTGATTTTTATTAATATTTTGTGCATATTTAAGTGATATTACAGAAAAACTTCATAAATTTGCTTAGCACAAGTTAAACTTTCAAAATATATGGCATTCCAATTAAATTTCAAAGCTGTCGCTACATGACTGATCCTATAGTTTTTATATTTGACTAGACACTTCACTTAAACACTTTTGGTTTTATTTCTGAATTGTGATAGCTCTGTTAGAGATGAATGAAGTTCATCAAGGATGAATCCAAATCTGAACTGGTGGGAAACAAAATAATGTCATCAGGAATTAGTTGGTTTTTGTAATGTATTTGGCTTGTCATTGATTTCTAAACTTCCCCTACTGAGTCCCATCTTCACTTTTCACATACAGTATGGATTGACATGACAACTTCTTGCCAGGATATTACTTAAAGTCTAATGCTATCTTGCTCTTAGGGAAAAGAAAGTAAACTTTTCCAAAACACTTCAATGAACAATTTCTTTGCAAAATTATGAAACCAAAGGAGATGAAGTAAAAGGGAGATTTCTAATGTTCACATTGTGACATATATTTGTGTCTAAATTTTAATCTTAAGTTTGATATCCCTTTAAAAACATCTTTACTTAGTCAGAGCTGGAAAAGTATATTTTTAATTTTGCTTATTTTGTTTTCTGAGTTGTACCCTTCATGTGACACCACAATGGCACTTTTCTCATCAAAAACAATTCTTCCATAAGAAAAAGAAAATAAAAGGTAGGGGGAATAGCTGCAGTTAGTGTCTTGTTTGTAAAATTAAGATTAAACTTCTTTCTTGTTCCAAATTCCTCCCCTTTTAAAACAAACATGCACATTTGCCTTTCTGTGAAGTTTATTATACATGTATATTACAAAACTTCATAGTTTACTGCATTCTTTCAATAGAGACATAGTAGAGGGGAAAAGAAAAAATTGCTACAACCTTATGCTGAATGATGATTGGAACAGCATCTGAGTTTCTGTTCCACTGCTATAGAGCTCTGATCGAAGATAATTGCTAGAAGAAAAATGTTAAATTTCATATAGAGTTTTTCAAATTGTGCCTTTACCAAGTCCACATCCATTCTCCATATCAAATGTCAGAATGTTCATGCTGAATTTGTAGCCCTGAGAATCAAAAATTGTTCACTGTCTGCGACCTTATGTACAGTATGATGCTGGACATTTATAAAATTTGGGACATTTAAGGTACAGAAAAGAAATGCACCTAAGAAAATATATGAAAGTTGCAAAATTCTTTACATCAAACTGCTAATTAATTCACCACCACTCCAGTTAAACTGTGTTCTCTTGGGTGTCTACAGTGGGTTACATTAGCAGAACTCAGAAAAACAAATAGAAAGGGTTGTGATGAGTGACACAGGAGTAGGTACTTAAGGAAATGCCACTGGCAGTGACTGCATAACATCTGGTTTTGTATTTTTGGAGCTAACAGAACTGATTTTGACAATGCCATATGCTCAAGAATGGGGGAACTCTCAGGGGATAACAGGTGACACTCACTCTTTCTCTGGAAAATGTTTCTTCTTGAGAACTATTCAGTAAGACAGTTCCCAAAAGGCTTTCCTGGAGTATCTGAAAAAGGTATGTACAGGCAAACATTACGGAGTGGCAAGCTTTAGGTACTCTAGATAGGAGATTTTAGAATTCTCCTCAAAGGCCTTTTAATTCTCTATATTTGTGTTTTCAGAAAGACCATGAGGTTGTTATAGAATGTTCGGTTAAATTTCTTAAAAGAAGGACTTTGATTTGCTAAACCCAAGTACAGTAAATATCCTGTGACCTAGTCTAAGGAATAAATAATGCTGAATGCAACACCTTAATTCCTAAGAAAAATTTAGCAATTATTCAGATGATGCCCAAGAATTATTTTAAATTATGTTAATATATTGGTGTTCTGTAAAAACCAGTAATAATGACTTTCAAAAAATACCTTATAATAATTTTCACCAATATTTTGTCAACTGTCATAACTCTAGTCAAAGCTCTAAATGAAACACACTTAAGTCTGTTTGGGAAAACTTAAATAATTGAATCAGTATTCTATTTGTTTTTCCCGTTATGAGAGAAATAGACATACATTTTTTGAAAGAGTTATCAAGCCTATCATATTTCCTAAATGTAAGACTAAGAGTATGACACATAAGCAGTCGTACTTGTATTATCATCTCATAACTTGGTTAAATTATAGTAAATTCTAAAAATACAATTACATAAAAAAAAAAGAAAAATCATTTTTTGGCTTTATGAGGCATAGTTCCAACTCAGCCTTCACAAAAGGTCACGTGGAGTTGAATATTTCAGTCCTTTATAGAAATTGCATCTTTGAACAGGTCCAAAATTGTGAATTTCTATTTTCTGAGATTTAGACACTATAAACTTCTCAAATGAAAAAAAAAAGAAAGCACCAAACCCCAAGCCAAACCAAAAATCTTTCCTTATATTAAGTTTGGTTCGATTTTTTTAATTGCGTCTTTTTCCTTTCTTTTCCTTTCCTTTCCTTTCCTTTCCTTTCCTTTCCTTTCCTTTCCTTTCCTTTCCTTTCCTTTCCTTTCCTTTCCTTTCCTTTCCTTTCCTTTCCTCTTTTCTTTCCTTCTCTTTTCTCTTCTGTTTTCTTTTCTTTCCTTCTCTTTTCTTTTCTTTTCTTTTCTTTTCTCTTCTTTTGTTTCTTTTCATTATTATGCAGGTTCTATTATTATAGTTACTAGAAAATGGAAACACATATTGAAGTGATAGAAATATGTCAAAAGGCATGCATGAAAGAAAATAAAAAGAGAACAATCTTTATTAGGTAAAGTAAATGCTTCTAAGATAACTAGTATACTAGGAACTTGAGAAAATACTTGGGCGTTAACTGATAAAGTACAAGAGAACAGTGAAGGAGCAGTAGAAAGATAATGTTGCTATATTAGGCAATATTTCATTGAACAAGGTTTCTCACATGAAACAAGAGGTTTTCTAGTTTAGATTCCCACCCTTTCTTTCTGGGAAATATGATTTTCATCAGAGTGAATGTCTTTCTTAAAAAATTGTCACATATTTTTGTTCTGATCAATGTTCAAAGAAATCCTAACCAGCTGTTGTAGGTAACACTGCCAAGTTACCTCAAAAATAGCTCACTTTTACGGTGGCCATTCTTCACAGCATAGTGGTTGAGTTAAAAAATATGATAAAACTGATTTCATTTTCACTGAACACTAACAACTGATCAGGAATGCTATAGTTAAAAGTGGAGAGTCAAAATATCAGCCCACCATGCAAAATCAAGCCCAAACCACCATATGAATTCACGTAAATTTCCTGTCAAGTTCAATTTTTAGGTATACATAAATTTTCCAAGGAAAAACCAAAACAAAACAAGAAAAAAGCAACAAAAAACCCAGCAAAAAACCCTGACAGACTTATTTTTCATGATATAAAATAGCTTTTGAACAAACTAAAAATATTTATGCAAGAGGCAATCCATCATATTTTTTGCATGCCAGACACTTGATTTTATTTATGCTATTTCATATTTTTTGAAAATACCTCTAGATAAACTAAAAATCCTGTTATACTGAAATATTTAGATTCACTTTCTCCCTGCCAAAAAACATTCTGAAAAAGTTGTTGCTGTGCTACTTTAGTAAGTTTCATATAATTTCTATTTTCAGACACTACATTACATATTTCTTTGATGTAGGTTTATTTCTGTTTATTTCTGTTATATGCTGCTGGGAACATGCAGTCAAAGTTTTTTCCTATTGTTCTACCTAGTTTTCAATTCTCAGAAACTATGGCTTACATATTGATTATGAGGGTGTGAGTTTTGCGAAGTAGTTCAGAACTGTGTATTTAATACTTGCTGTTTTGCTTGTACAATGCAAGCTTAGAGCATGTTCATATGCATTCATGTAGGAACTGACTTTTGTGTCTTTCTATCTGTACATACAACTCTGAAACTACTTTCTCAGTTATATATATCTTTTTTGGCAGCACAGTTTGTTGTAAATATATATACTGATATTCTGATATAATTATCATCAAGATCTTTCAGACTAATATTTCTTGTAAAGATAAATAATCTTTATAATTGTAAAGATTATATGCTCTCAGCCTATAATAATGAACAAATGAAAGACTTTGACAGCATATCTGAAAATTTCAAAGAAGACATTCAACCTTGCTGAGTCATTCTTAGGCAAAGATTTTCTTTCTTGCACATTCATATATGTCTGGTTGTTTTGGAACCAGTCATTAAGAATTGAGCACATCACAGCTGAACAAGCTGTCTCAAGCAGTTTCTAAGGGTTTAATCATAGTCTTCACATAGGATTGTTTATAATAATAAAGCATACTGCATTAAAATTGAAGAAGTAGAAACATAATGCAGTCTACAAGTGAGAAAATCATTTCAAGAATATCGCTTCATCTTATATATGTAAACTTGGATGCCTACTGCTTACATAAATATTTTTAAGATGAGATGCAGAATCACTTGCACTAGATCAACAGAACTTTCAGAGCATTTCACCTCCTCCTGTGCAAGATGTTAGATAGTTAGGGCACCAGCCAGGTAGAACTGCATTCTTTAGCAGACAGACAGACCCAGTCCATTCCCAAGAGACAGGCTCAGCAGTGACAGAACAGGGGCTCCCAGATGGAAGAAACATAGATTACCTACTCTTCTTGGGATCAGAACCCTTGACCCTGGCAATTCTCTGTCAGGTGACTGCCCACTGAAATGACATCTCAGTTCCTGCAGGGACTGTTTGGGGAACAAAGCACTGAGATTTTGATTCCTATGTTATCAGTAGTTTGGAGAAATAGGGTAAGCTTGCCACAGGGCTAGAACAACACCAAAAAGCTCTGCAGCACTTAGTCATCTCAGACATATTGCAGACATGGGTTTAAATTTTTTCCCACTAAAAACTTGACTATTCCTTCCTTGTTAGTTTCTGAATATAAGACTGCAGAAGAAGGAAGTGCTATTTCTTTAAAAGAAACATAAGGAATATGCAAGTCCATCTGTTTGATGATAAAGTGTCAGACAGAAGCAGTGCACAGAACCCAGAATCAACAAAAAGAAAAAAAAAAAAAGACTACAAACTGTATAGAGTAAAAAAAGAGTGAACAACAGGAAACTCCTGCAGAGCTTCTGCCATTTTCTGTGTGTAAATCTGGAATATTGTAGTCTCTCTGGGGAAAAAAAAAAAAAAAAAAAAAGACTACAGACTGTATAGAGTAAAAAAAGAGTGAACAACAGGAAACTCCTGCAGAGCTTCTGCCATTTTCTGTGTGTAAATCTGGAATATTGTAGTCTCTCTGGGGAAAAAAAAAAAAAAAAGAAAAAAAAAATCTGTCTGCCGTAAGGCAGTTTGCTGTGCAGTGGCATTGAAATGGCCAAGATTTCCAAACAGGAAGCATCATGAAACTTATTGGCAATATCTCAATAAGAACACACACCAGCAAAAACACTTGAGCAACAGCAGTGGCAGCTGCCTGCTAAGAGAAAATTCTGTTAACAGAACAGTTGTCTTGGAAAGGGAGAAGAAGGAAAAGTAACTGCAGGAAGCCAACGATCTCTCTCAGAATCAGCTTCAGTGAGAGTCACAGTAAGTCGTTATACTGGGAGACACCACAAAAAAATGAAATAACTTGAACAGCGACAGCAAGACTTTGGAAATCGCTCTTCAACAGGCATGCTAAAAAAACCAAAGTGTACTGAAATACAAATATATTTTCCCTTCTGGAACTGCAGCCAATATAAGCCAAAGCCAAAATGAGTTGCCTATTTTCAAAGTTATTGAAGAATTCAAGTTTAACCATTAAAGTTTTATGGTTTCAACAAGAATCATAGGATCATAGATTAATTTATGCTGTAAAAGACCTTTAAGATTATTGAATCCAACCATTAAAATACAGTTAATTATAATTAAAAATAGTTAATGATATATGTTTTTACTAGAAATATATATATATCCTACCTTCATTATATATCTGAATGAAGATAATTGAAATAAGTTAAACTTCACCATCAGTAAATAACAAAAATTAACAGTAAACTATTAATCAAGTATCAGGGTGAGAGAGGATTTTTACCTGTACTAGAATGTAGATGAGAAAGAAATTGGGAATCAGTATCCGAAACCAACTAATGAGTGACTGGTGTCATTAATTAGAAAATAGGTATGTATATTTGTTCTTTTCAGGAGTATTCTGCATGTTTGTGGTATACAGGTTATAGAATGTAAAATCATGTTTTGCTCTGAAACATCCTGGTGAATTATCAGTAACATGGGAGGTTAACCTTCAGTGAGACTAGATGTCTCCTAGTTTTTCCAGCTTGCTGATGATACTAAATTAGAAGAAGCTTTGGACTCCCTTGAGCATAGAGAGATCTGGATAGACTAGAGAGCAATACAATAACCAGCTGTATGAAATTTAATGTGAGCATGTGCTAGATTCTGAACCTGGGATGGGGTAAACCTGGTTACACATGCAAACTGGGGAACAAGAGTCTGGAAAGCAGCCCCATGGAAATTGATCTGGGACTTTGGTTTGGTAGCAAGATCAATATGAATTGATCAGTGTGCCCTGATATGAATCAGCAGTGTATCCCGAAAGCCAGAAGTACTAACCATGTCTTCAGACAGTGTCTTGGGTTTATCAGTAGCAGTCATTTTTTCTTCTTCTTAGTAGCTGGTGTATCATGTGTTTTGACTCAGCCTGGGAACAGAGCTGGTAATACTGATGTTTACTCTGAGCAAGGACTTTGTGAGCCCCATGCTCTACCATGGAGGAGGGGAGGCCGAGAGGAAGCACGGACAGGACACCTGACCCAAACTAGCCAAAGAGGTATTCCATACCACAGCATGTCATGCCCAGGATGTAACTGAGAGTTACCCAGAAGGGCTAGCTCTCTGGGGGTGAGTTACCTATTGGTGGTTGGTGAAGTGCTGTATTCTGTTCCCTTGTTATTTCCTTTATCATTATTATTATTGGTGGTAGCAGTAGTGATTTGTGTTATACCTTAGTTACTAAACTGTTCTTATCCCAACCTGTGGGAGTTGCATTCTTTTGATTGTCCTCCCCATCACTCCGGGAGCAGGGGGAGGGCAAGAAAGGGGGGTTGAGTGAGTGAATGAGCTGCATGACTGGATTTAAACCACAACAGATGGCTAGCCAGTCTACAGAGGTGATTCTCCTACCCCACACTGCACTGGTGCAGCCCCACCTCGAGTACAGTGTCCGGTTTTAGAATCCTCAACACAAGAAGGACATCAGACTATTAAAGTATTTCCAGAGGATGGCAACCAAGGTGATGAAAGGTCTTGAGGTTAATACTTAGGAGAAATAACTGAGATCACTTGGTGTATTCAGCCTTTAGAAGATAAAGCCAAGGGGACCTCATGGACATTTACAGCTTCCGCAAGGTGGGGCAGCAGAGGTTCTGCTCTCTTCTCTGGTGATCAGTGATAGAACACAAGGAAATGAAGCTACATCAGGGTAAGTTCAGATTGGTCATTAGGAAAATATTTTTCACAGGGAGGGTGATCAGCCACTGGAACAGGATCCCCAGGGAAGTGGTCACAGCACCAAGCCAAGTTCTAGCTAGTCCTGCAGGGTGAAGGGAATTGGACCTGATAATCCTTATGTGTGCCTTCCAGCTTGAGATATTCTACAATTCTATGGATCACCTAAAACAAATATAGTGGACAAATGCTGAAAAAATGTATGAAAAAGATTGAGATGAAAGGCCAGTACAGCTTTCATATGACTACAGGACTATATATTCTGGCATGACAGCCATTTCCACAGTAAAGAAACTTTTACAATTATGGTAGCAAAACAACCATCTGCTCTGTGTAGCAGTAAACAAAAGCTCAAATGAGTTTCCTCAGAGCATGTGCGAAATCTTTGACTTGTCCCTGTGCATATGAAAACCCTCATTCATGCCAGCCCAGATACTTGCTCAGAGGCAATGGACAGTGGCAAACTTTGTCTTGCTTGTTCAGTTTTCCCAGTAGTAATCAGTGATCCTTTTTATAGTTTTCTACATTTAGCTCCCACCAGCTTAGGCACTGTGAACATCAAAACGTTTTTACTGATCCTTTCCCTCTCTTTCCTTTTACAGATACAGAAAATGGTGCTGCTATATGTTTTATTCAATTTTGGTTCACTTGTTATTTATGCAGTGCTTTCTTCTTGGTAGGGAGTAATCCAGTTTATAGTAGCTAGGACTGTGACTCCAGGCAATATATTCTGGGCTTGCTTTTGTGGATGTTTCTTCGCATTCTTTCTACTGTTATTTTGTCTTTTTTCATGTCCAGTGTTACCTCTTTCCATATTCATAACAACACCCATGCCCTAATAGAGCAAGGTTTAAACTTACAATATTCTGCTCCTAAACTGCTTCACCTCCCTCTTTTAATGCCATGCTTCTTTTCATTAACAGGTACTAATACCTTGACTTCTGTTTCAATTTATTAGCTGTAATAGGTACTAAGCTATTTTTCTGCAGTACCGTTGGGTCTTTCATCTCAAATTCAAGTATTTCTACAGCTATAGAACAGTACTCTAAGCTTTCAAACATACTGGAATGAGGGGGGCATTATGCTCAACTCACACTTCTAATACAGTAACATGACTGAGATTGCTTTTTGGTTATGGGAAGTAGAGGTGGCCTAGTATCTCACAGCTGTAAATATGAAGAAATCTTCCTCACACTTCTCCCTCCACCCCTTATCCTGAACGAGATTCTGCCCATTTCTGGTCCTTCTGTAAACTCTTTTATCATTATCTCAAAGAAAAGAGTCCAAGTTTTTCCCTACATAGCAGTATATTAACGCAGCCATGGGTGTGCGATATGAAGAAGCTGGCACAAAGTACAGTAAGAATACAGGGCTGTTGATAGAGAAAGGCTGATTGAAACACTTCATTTAGCAACTCTGTATTTTTGGACTACCTGTCTACAGTTTATGGAAGTGTACTCTCTGTCAAGTAAACGATTTTATCAAGGAAATGTACAGAAGATGCTGTTTCCACAGCAAGATGTGTGACAGGGCTGATCCACCCACATGGAACTGGAACCCACAGAAACCTTCACAGAACCAAGAGCAGCAAAACTACTTTTTTCTTTCCATAACTTACAGTTGATAGAACACTAGCAGAGCTCACTGTTATATCAAAGGAAAAGATGAGTTCAGTCTGTCGTTTCCTATACACAGCTGGGTACATTGTTTTTCCATACTTCTATTCTATTAAATGTTTACTTTTGCAAATGCATTGTCAATAATACTGAGAATATTTTTTCAAAGAACTATCAAGAGTGTGACCAGCAGGTCGAAGGAGGTGATCCTGCCCTTCTACTCCGCTATTGTGAAACCTCACTTGGAGTATTGTGTGCAGTTCTGGTGTCCTCAACATAAAAAGGACATGGAACTGTTGGAACAAGTCCAGAGGAGGGCCACGAGGATGATATGGGGACTGGAGCACCTCCCTTATGAAGACAGGCTGAGAAAGTTGGGGCTGTTTAGCCTGGGGAAGAGAAGGCTGCATGGAGACCTCCTAGCAGCCTTCCAGTATCTGAAGGGGGCCTATAAGGATGCTAGAAAGGGACTCTTCACTGGGAGCTGTAGTGATATGACAAGGGGTAACGGGGTCAAATTTAAACAGGGGAAGTTTAGATTAGATATAAGAAGGAAGTTCTTTCCTGTGAGGGTGGTGAGGCACTGGAATGGGTTGCCCATTGTCATGGTTTAAGCCCAGCCAGTAACTCAGAACCATGCAGCCACTCCTTCACTCCCTACGTTTATTCCTCCCCCTGTTCCTGGAGGGATGGGGAGGAGAATCAAAAGAATGTAACTCCCATAGGTTGACATAAGAGCAGTCCAGTAACTAAGGTATAACATAAACCACTACTGCTACCACCAATAATAATAATAATAATAAGGGAAATAACAAGGGGAGAGAATACAATCGCTCACCACCCATCGACTGATACCCAGCCTGACCCGTGCAGCAATCTGGCCCTTCTAGGTAACAACCCCCATTTATACTGGGCATGATGTACTGTGGTATGGAATATGCCTTTGGTTAGTTTGGATCAGGTGTCCTGTTCTCTGCTATTTCCTGACTTCCCCTCCTCCCTGGCAGAGCATGAGGCTCAGAAAGTCCTTGGTCAGAGTAAATTTTCTTAGCAGCAGCTAAAAACATCGGTGTTATCAGCGTTGTTCCCAGGCTGAATGTCAAAAACACAGCACTGCACCAGCTACTAAGGAGAAAAATGACTGCTACTGCTGAACCCAGGACACCCAAGGAAGTCATGAGTGCTCCATCCCTGGCAGTGTTCAAGGCTGGGCTGGACAGAGCCTTGGGTGACATGATTCAGTGAGAGGTGTCCTTGCCCATTACAGGGGGGTTGGAACTACATGATCTTAAGGTGCTTTCCAACCCCAACTATTCTATGATTCCAAATATTTTAGCATGCAACATGTAATGTGTCAGTCTGTGCATACATACATACATATACATAAATGCTCAGTTTCATGACATAGTCTTAGTACACCCTCCATTATGTTTTATTGTTAAGAAAATTGTACTGAGGTTTTTTGGGGTTTTTTTGCCTACACTTAGACAACCTCCTCTTTTGTGGTCTAGGTATTTCATTCTACAACGTTCACGCACATCACACATTTACAATGGGGGTTTTAATTCCAATCATTTTTCTAGTACAAATACTGAATATGTAAGCTGAGAAAGCTTTTAATCAAGAAGTCTGTTACAACTGTAACTTGACAATAAGTGCAAAAAAGACAAGTGTTACACATTGGCAATTGTCAATGACATGAATAGATTTGAAAATTGAATAGCAAGGTAACATCTGTACTCCTACAGTTATGCAGGTAACTTCAAAGATGAATCATTGTTAGAAAGCTCTGATATTCTCATAACATTTCCAGTTTGTTTTGTTTTTTGTTTTTCTAGTGTAAAGACAGTTTTTGCTTCCCCATATGAAGAGTTGCATCACAGAAAAAACAGACATCCAACGTGAACTAAAGGATAAGTGTCAAGATATCAAGCAGGTTAATTAGTATTTATGTTTGATTCTCTTCATTTAACTGATCATTTCTCCAGTTTGATCTTCCCTCAGTAAATATCTGGTATCAACTTGGACTTCCTCCTACAGTGAACTACACCACCATGTTACTGAACAATTTGTTGTTTCTTTTTGCTTTGAGTGCTCAACAGTGGAGAAAAAATGTTTTCTATCACAATATTTTCAACGTAACTTTTATAGGTAACTTAAACATCACTTAAGATCTTTTGATAAAGAGAGAGAATGCTGCACTTCAACAGACTAACAGTTAAAGAGTAATCCACTTGCAAGCTGTAGCAGTCCAACTAAAAGATCTGTTTGAAGTCCTAGATTAAGATGATGGTGTAGAAATCTGAAACCAGTTTCTAAATTTCTCATTATGAATTCTTATAAATTAATTTTTTATTATTCTTATATTAGAAAATAAAAACTGAGACACGTTCAAAAAGAGATTCTAGACATTAATCCATCTTCATGAATTTTTTATTCTAAATATTTACCAATAAAGTTACCAACTAGAAATAAATGAAGAGCTGCTTCCATTGGTTTCTATTCCATATACAAAAGCTATGAATTAGAGTGTATTATACTTCAAATATACTTCATAAGAATTTGATCTTTGTGAAGTTAGATTATGCTTAACATAAGAAAAAGAGATGGTGTTAGGAATAAATATACAATAAATAAGTTTGCCATTAACCATTAAGAATAATTGATCTGAAAAAAAACTCTGTTCTTAAACCTTCAAGAAAACCAGTTGCAGCCTTTGAATTTCATTTTTCCACTGAACATTCACAAATGTACAGTTCACATATCAGTATCAAAAACCCCTTTATCTGTAACTTGATTTCTGTATGCAATGTCATTAAATAAGCACTGTGCATAGATAATTTTGCCAAGCATCTTCATCATACAAGTAAAGTTCTGAATTTTACCATCTTCCTATTATTTTCCAGTTCTTTCTTTCAAAAGTTTAAAACTACATAGCAGAGGCATTCTTCTCTGACTCCCTGTTCAATTGGTTGGCTATGCTATTTTTTTTTAGCATTTGATTCAAAGGCATAAGATACTTTGTTTCATGATATGATATGATACAATTAAAAGACACAAAAATACATAAATATGCATATTGTGACATTTTCTCTCTCAGTCATTTAAAACGTATGAAAAAGACAAAGCTGCTGCTGTTTGTATAGAGACGACATGACAGTATCATGAGAAAATGTTTTTATTTCAGTATCTAAAGGATTTGTCTCCTGAGCAAAATCACTCAATGAGAAAAGTGCCAGGAATAGAAAAGCCATTCATTACAGTGTATGTCTCATTGTGATTTGCATTGGCTTGGTTTGTGCTAAGTGATTTAACACAGTGTTTAGAAATGTTGGAAAAATACACTTTTTTCTGGTTTGCTTACCTTGCCAGACTCAGGACTTATTTAAAAGTCTTGTTTAAATGATACAAAAGAGCTTCATATTTCTCTCAATACAGGAAAATTAAACTTGGGCTGTTTAGTCTGGAGAAGAGAAGGCTGCATGGAGACCTCGTAGCAGCCTTCCAGTATCTGAAGGAGGCCTATAGGGATGTTGAGGAGGGACTCTTCATTCGGGACTGTAGTGATAGGACAAGGGGTAACGGGTTCAGACTTAAACAGGGGAGGTTTAGATTGGATATAAGGAAGAAATTCTTTTCTGTTAGGGTGGTGAGGCCCCAGAATG
This sequence comes from Agapornis roseicollis, assembly GCA_002631895.1. NCBI lineage: Eukaryota > Metazoa > Chordata > Aves > Psittaciformes > Psittacidae > Agapornis > Agapornis roseicollis. The sequence goes on along the minus strand of NDXB01006022.1, from coordinate 7,622 downwards.
GGTTGCCCAGGGAGGTTGTGAATGCTCCATCCATGGCAATATTCAAGGCCAGGTTGGACAAAGCCTTTGGTGGCATGGTTTAGAGTGAGGTGTCCCTGCTTATGGCAGGGGGGTTGGAACTAGATGATCTTAAGGTCCTTTCCAACCCTAACTATTCTATGATTCTATAACTTACAACATTAAAATATTTTTTTCAATAAAAGAAAGGCAGTTGTTCTACCAGTTTTACGAATGAGGCAGATGATTGATTTTTTCTTTATTTTAGATGTCTTCATTATTTTGCATTCTTTCTCTGACCTGAAAACACAGATAACTCAATAAATGCAGTCTTCTGCTTTCTAAACTATACTTATTTGATGTACAGCTACTTTTAAAAAATTTTACCTTTTTTACATGGCTGTCCCCTTTTATCCCTCTGTTTTCCCCACATTTGTTACTCTCCAAAGCACCTTGATCTCTCCTTTTCCTTGCCTTTAATTTCCCCCTTAAGCATCCCATAGTAAGTCTTGTGGAATCCTGAAATGTTCTTTTCCCCTATTCCATAATGTGTTCAGTCCTGCATGTAATGACTCCCGTCAGTCTCCCAGTCAATCAGAACAGCCTCTCCCATTGTTTCATGATGATAGGAGTTGTGCTCAGGATATGAGACTGATGTTCCTCCTGGGGTAGACCTCCCTCCCTGAGAGGAGCCAGGATAGCATGCTTATTTATCTGAAAGGTTTAATAGGGTTCCGTCACCTGTCATTTAACCTCTGTGCTCCTTTGTGTGCCTGGAGATGGGCTTTTGGTGGGGCGATGAAGCCTTGGGTGGCACAGTTTAGTGTGAGGTGTCCCTGCTTATGGCAGGGGGTTTGGAACTAGATGATCTTAAGGTCCTTTCCAACCCTAACTATTCTATGATTCTATGATGTCTTCTGTGATGGGTCTGGGAGGAGCTGGCACAGGGGATTATTTGGATTCCCCAACAAGTACTACTCTCTGCTTCTATGTGTGTATGGAAACAACCTTTTTATCATATAACCTAAGAACCTTCATCAAGCTTCTTTCTGATAACTGGTAAAAAGGCCTATGGGAATATATCTTTTTACATACAATTTTATCCTACAATCATCATAAACCAAATTATTCTCAGAAATGATTTGCTTTATTAAAATTATGTGTTTGTTTTAAAGTAAGAGGAGGATTTAAGATTCTTGGTGAAAACTGTTACCTTTTGGGGCCTTTTAAAATAATAATTGAGATTATTCTCTATTTAAATTTCTCTTTACTTTGGAAATACAGTTTTAGACTACAAATGTACACTACGTATACTATTTATATGTCCTTAGTGTAAACTGCTTATGTGTTAGGTCAAGAAGTTATGCATATATACTTCATATATACTTCAGTGGCTGAAGTAATAATGCTGAAATCATCACTTCATTTTTCTTCTGTAGATTAAAGTAGCTAAATGTCTCTTTTCAATGCTTGCTTTGTGCTTGTGGGAATTACAACAATGGCAAAGAAATAAAATATTAATATAACAAACATTGAGTAATCTTGCCCAGACTTATTTCTCTAACTTTGAGTATCCGTAGAGGACTATTATATATTATAGTTTGTTATGTGTTGAGAAAAACTGTGGCTACAATGAGAATTTTTTGAAAACACCAGATACATTATTCACAAAAGCCCTAATAGGGAAGTATTCTGTGTTTTTTTCTAAGTGGGAAATAAAGTCATCCAGGTAATTAGAATTACAGACCAATTGCTCAATGCAGTCATAGTGTATACTGTTATGGTTGAAACCATTTTGTCAGGAACATGAAATGGTTTTCACACACTTCATTGGGGTTCACTGAAATGTAATTTCTGTTATATCTATCTGTATCTCTCATGCGCTCAGCCTAGATTTCCTTCTTTAACTTTAGACATCAATATTTGGAAGAAAAGAAAAAAAAAAAATTATGTTCTCAAATAGTTCAAAGTTACCAGTCAGACGCTGAGTCATTGCCTGGAAAAAAGTGTTTGGTCCTAAAGAAATAATTCATTCTAGTAAAACGGAAAAAATCATTCTCATGCCAGCCTGAGGATTTCTGTGAAGAAAAACTGCTCACTACCTATAATGAGGCAAGTTCAGTTGCTTTAGATAACCAGATGCGAGATTTGAACTGCAGAGTACTTTTCTGCTATAAGTGTAGCTTACTGAGTTGGGATTTGAGTATTGCTATTAGCAATTTTGTCACTCTTCTTTTATCTGGACTGTATTATAGGTGTCCAAAGAAAAGGAAACGATACATTTTGAATAGAAGAAGAAAATGTTCACTGAATCAACGTAGTCTTTGTTTTCCTTCCAAGAATTTATCTATCTATCTATCCCTAAAAACCTGTTGTTCTGTATTTTTTTATGACCACTCAGTCTATCTTGCAAGAACATTTCTTGCAAGATGTTCAATTTTAGATTTTTATTTTTTTTTTTTAAGTTGGGTGTGCTTGACACCATAGGCAATTTCTGAAACATATCTATAAGTAGCACAGTAGAAAAAAAAAATCTATTAATCTGCTAATGCACTTTTCCAAACCATTTTCAGAATATTCTTATTTATCCAAAACTGTCTGAAGAGAGGAGGGGGAAGGATGGTCAGCAGAAAAAGCATACAAGCACATTTCTGTAAGAATTCAACCCAAATTAAAAATTAACCAATAAACTCCTAATATTGCAGACTTTCCAGAGAGGAAAAAACACCAACACTCATGTATTTCTTGTGGTTGTATAGTAATTTAACATGGCAACACTATGGATCCAAACCACCAAGCTTCTGACCTTTAAATCCAGGAATTCATGTTTGTTCCAAGACTGTTCTGCATGTGTATGCATGAGAGAGAGACTGTGTGCATGTACTGAGAGAAAAAAGATATGTGTTAAAAAGTTGGTCTTTAGGTACTTCAGATGCTAGGAAATACAAATGCTGTGACTGTTTTTAGAAGTTAGTAAAACATTAATATTTTTAGGATTTGGTTTTTGTGGGTTTGCGGGGGTTTTGTTCATTTTTTTGTGGGTTTTTTTGTGGTTTTGTTTGGTTGTTTGTTGGGGTTTTTTCATATCCTGTAGATACACTACTGTTCAATTAGACTCCATCTTGGATGAGGAGGCAATATACATGGTTTATCAGCCACTCCTGCATTAACATGCAAGGGAGGAGATAAATGCTATCATTGTGTCAAGTAATACTTGACAAACAGTTATTCCTAAAATATATTTCAGTCACTCTACTAGCTCTCCAACTGAGATAGAAAATAAAGTCAGTAAATCTTCCTATCACCAGCCAAAGACTATTCACCAGCCAAAAAACAGGATTCTGCACAATATTCTTTCTCCTATCTTTACTACTGGGAATGTCCTACCTGTATGAATTTAAGATATAATTTGAAAGCCTATTTTTAAGGGTAATTCCATCNATCACCAGCCAAAGACTATTCACCAGCCAAAAAACAGGATTCTGCACAATATTCTTTCTCCTATCTTTACTACTGGGAATGTCCTACCTGTATGAATTTAAGATATAATTTTAAAGCCTATTTTTAAGGGTAATTCCATCATCTTTTTTTTTTAAAAAAAAAAAAAAAAATCCCTTTTGTTCATTTTAAAGCACAATGTTAAGTTCTTCACTATGCTAAAAGAAACGAACACCCAAGAGATATGCTTCCAAAACTGACAAAAAAACCCAAACTTCTCAGGGCTTTCCACTGTACACAAAAGTACTTTTAGAAATACATTAGAAGTCAGACTTTTACCACAAAAATAATCACTGAATGAATCATTAAGCTGGATGTTTATTCCAGAGCACATTGTATTTACTCTTCAGCATGCATACTGAAGAAAGCAGAAAGAGTATTACTGGTTTGAATGAAGCTGAGTAAAGAATTTCATTCAGCATGAATGAAGAAGACAGAAGTCATAATTACACAAGGTCAGATATTGCCATACTTAGTGAGTAATTTTAGTAGTGAATTTTCCCTTTTCAAGACAAATTACCTTTAAAGAGGAAAGGTTGGAAGCATTAGCCATAAAGCTAGTTCTTTGATATACAGGCTTTGCTACCAGAATAACAGAATTCATCTCAGGTTATGAAAATTGAATTTATTAAGGTAGACTCATGTACCCACTCTCCTGATTTTTTAGATGAAGAATGCACATACTTCTGCATGTTTAGATGTGTGGGTAATTTAAACTAAATGGATAAACACACATGACAGCCATGCTATCGCTACATCAGTTCAAAAGAAGAAAATTACTAGGATGGACAGAAACAATAAGGAGGGATAGAAACAGGCAATAAGTAAGGTAAGATTTACCAACACAGAATGATATATTTTCCAAAACGTTTCTGGCTTTGGTTAAATTACAGGAATTATAATTTTTAAGTATTACATTTTCAGCTATGAATGGATTTTTTTTTAAGTGACAGAATTTCTTTCTTTTCCTGCCTGTATGCGAAAATATTAATTCAGATTCAGGTTTCTGCTGGAAAAACGTTTTGTTAGTAAATGTGTGATTGACTTTCATTATTGAAAGCTAAACCTGGACAGCTGTTAGGTTTATTTGTTGTTGGTTTTGGGTTTTTTTATTGACTGATAAAGCTTCCTTTGCAATATCAATTTGCAATTTAGCCATTATAAATATGCCTTATATAAACATTTCAATAAGAATATATCAAAATTTTTTGTGTGGTATTGCCTCAACTCATAGAAAAGATAATAAAACAAGAAGGCATCAAATGCATTGGGAGCACTAATTGCATATTACATATCTTAAAGCATACAAATATGTGATAAATTTTAGGTGTATCATACTCTCCCCATAAAGTAAGAGCTAAGTCAGTTCTGCTAAAAGAATGCAAATGGTCATTTAGGTCATTCAAATTGAAGCCTAAAGTGTAAAGGCTTTCTTCAAATAGTGACAGTGATAAAGCTAATACAAGCAATGAGTACTTCCACACTCAGCTATTGGACCATACCAATTTTACTCAATGACGGAACGGTAAAACAGACAACAAAATTTAACATAAGTGACACAGATGGATTGTATACTGACCATAGTGTCTCATAACCTGAGGTTATGTGGCTTGTTTGTCATTTATTGTAAAAAAGTTGCAACACAGCCAACAAAACCCAGGAAAGATACACAGAATAAAAGAAAACTTCATTTTGCTATTAAATGAGACCATGCAAAGCTAGTAACTTGATTTTGTGCACAGTTCAGGTTGACATCACAAAAAAGATGAAGTAGAACTAGCAGATAGAGTAGAAATTAAGAAAAGGTCTATGAGAAATATCAAGTATATGAAATTGCTTCTGCTTTAAGGAAAACAAAATAGACTATAACCATTCAGCTTCCAAAAAGTGATAACTGAAGAAATAAGACAGATGTTTACTTGTTCATAAACAGCATAAAGGTGAACTGGGCTGAATTTTTCATCTTGTGCTAGGAGGCCAATGTTTTTTTAAGATTTAGTGTGAAAAGAAAAATCACCTGTTGTGCAAAGAAAAGAAAATTTCTGTTAAACTGAAATACAAGAGAACCTTAAAAATGGAAATTAGCTTACTTTAAACTGTGACCTAAGAGTCTTCTTAAAATCAAATCATTTTTATCTGAAGTCATAAAATATGCAAGATGTGCTAAATGTAACCATATTTTTCATTATATTTATGAATCTTCATATTGCACTGGGAATCTAATTACAATAAATCATAAAAAGGAATGAAAAGCAAAACTTTTACATATATCTATCAACCCTAAAAGCACATTGATTAACTGTAAGTAAGATGTACCTTTACTAAGTTCCATGATTTTATGGTGTCTTTTCATTTGAAATCACCTTCCCTTATATTTTATATCAAAATGTTTTCCCATATTGAACTTGCCATTAAAATTGGATATGGATGTGAGAAAAACTGGTTTGAAAATTTATTCTTAAGTTGTAAAACACTGGGGTATTTTAAGATGGTATTTTCAGAACACCCTGGAAAGTACTCCTTAGTCTATTACCATTATCAGCCACTGACATGAAATACTTGTGTGAGAAATAGCTTATTTTTCTTTTTAGATTTTCAGTAACACAGGTCTTTATTTCAAAAGGGAAACAAATGGCCTTCTAAGAAAATCATTGAAAACAGCTGCTATTCAGCATTTTCTACCAGACTTGAAGCAGTTTGGAATATTAGTAATGCAGACTTAGTTTTCAACTTATAGAAAATAAGACTTTGCTACTAAAAAGTTAACGTTGTCTACAAGCTCTATGGCTGTAGCGATCCCTATTTTGTGTCTCTGTAACAGCAAATTATTCAGCAATTTTAGTAAAGGAAGAAAACCAAACCTAATCTTTTTGTAATTCAAGTAGCAAAGATAATGTCTGGAGGCAAAAAACTGTCCAAAGTTGATTTGATCAAAATATAAGGCCTAAAAGCAGAGCTAAAAACCAGAACTATTTCTGGGTTTCATTAAGTCTCTTTTAAAGATTATTTTTAATTTCAAGATAACTCCATTTTTTCAGACTTTTAGACAATACTGTGGTCCACAAGCTACTGTCAGCTATACTGGAACTACTCAGTTTTTTTCCTTTACTTTTCATGCTCAAAATATTACTTTTCACAGCTTTTCCCATATTAAGGATGTTAAATTATGCAGTAAACAAAATGAAAAATCAGGAAAAATTGTAAGTGGCGTAGGAAAAAGTGCTCTTAATTTTGGCTTATTCTCATCATATTATTCACCAATTCAGAAAAGATGAAAGGAAAAACATTAGGAATATTTTTGTTTGTTTGGGGTTTATTTGTTTGTTTTGGATTTATTTGTTTGTTTTAAGAGCTTATATATTGAGGAAAGAAAAAGACATTTATTGAAGAAGTTTATTTTGAGAAATACTTTTTTATAAGATTATAAAATCTGACAGGTCAAAACTGTAATATCTTCTGTTCATTAACTCTGTTAAGCAGATAAAGAAGTAGTTTAAAAGAGCAGTCAGAATGACTGAAGTTATATATTTAATATGCATATTATACATTATCATCTCATTAACTTATATTTATAGTCACATGTTTATTAAATATGAACATATATACATATTTATGTATATTTATGTGTATGTTTGTAAGCATGCATCTGTCCTTAACACCTTGAAGCTTTCTATTACTCTTCTATGAGACTTGTAAAAAAAATAACCTTCCACTTTTCTGAAGGAAAGGAGTTAAATACAAAATACAGGACAGTTTTAGGTTTCACTGAAGTTCTACATTTGAGAGGATAAAAATGCCAGCAGGTCTTCAGAGATCCTGAAACTTGGTGTCTGGTCACCCCAAAAGCTCCTGCAGGCTCCATGCTATTAATGAGACTGATGAAAAAGGAAAAGAAATGCAATATGACTGCAGTGCATTCCTCAGCTATAAGGAAGTGTAACATGCCAGCAATGGGTGTTTGCTATAATCTCACAGATCAAGAAATTGTCTCTGACTTGAAATGGAGATGGTAAAGATGATTCTTCAAGTTAATCTTCTATGAAGATAACAGCTCCTGGTGTACCTGCTGTCATAGTTGCCTTTGGTGGCTTACAGGGATTAACAACTTCTTGCAAAGACAGAATGTT
>NDXB01006020.1:0-11348 GCA_002631895.1 Agapornis roseicollis | reverse complement strand
ACATCACTGCTGCCCTGCTTGCAGACATCACTGCTGCCCTGCTTGCAGGCATCACTGCTGCCCCACACCTCTGCTAGAAACTGTCCCTGCAGCAGAGAGGGCACAGCAGAAAACCTGCCCTGCCCTCAGCCTGGCACACAGCAGAAGGGCACTGTCCTGAAGTCATCCACCATGCCCTGAACTTGACATGTTGCCCTGTGGTACTCCTGTTAGGAAGCAGCAAACTCCAGCAGAAAGGAGGGACTGAAGATTAGGCCAGCAACACTTTAGGCTACTCCAGCAAGACATCTGAGTCCAAATCCAGACTACCCATTGCTCCCTGTGATGCCCCTTCCATGGTGCTACGCCATGGTGGTCCACTGCAAACTGTGTGCTCTGTCTGGCAAAGCACACGTCCCTTTTGCAGGCTGTCACCCTGGTGCAGAGCAAGGATGAATGAGTGAAACACAGACGTGAGCAGGGACTCACCCCTGCAGCCTCGGGCACAGCACTGCATGGTTTTGGGAAGGGAGAGGCCTGTTTGTTGCCAAACAGTTTAGAATCTGACACTGATGATACCAGCCCTTTCCCCATCCATCCCACCCCATCTCTGTTTGCCCTATTCATCTGCCACAACACGGGCCTCCTGGTTATGAGCAAACACTCAGGGCTGTGCTGAAACAGGAGAAAAGGCCCAAAGGGTCTTGGTGGGGAGCCTGGCCAGGCAGGAGACACGTGCTGCTCCCAGGGCCTTTGCTGGGTTTCAGTGGGTGGTTTGGCCAGCCTTGAACCTTTGTGTTGCTCTTTGTTCTCTCCCCTACAACTGATTAAGGCTGCAACCAGAACATCAGCCATGCCCGATGCTGGTGGCCCAGGGAAACAGCACATTGTCACAGGAGCAGGGAATCCACGGCAACAGCAGCAGGAACCTGAAGCCACAGAACAGAGACCCCAGCCCAGGACCTTGGAGCCACCCCAGGAGCTCAGGTGGGGCTGCATCAGCCCTGGCTGTGTGCACTGCGCTCACCTCCCTGGCCTCCCCCAAGAGCTCTCACCAGTGACACGAGGAGGGCTCAACGCTAAACCCAGAGAGCGCAGCTGCCGGAGAGCAGCACCCACTGCGATTGCTTTTGGGGTGGAGGCTTTAGCCCGTAAACCAGGGCCCTTGCCAAGGCGCAGCAGCATCCCAGAGTGGCCTCTACTGACCCCAACTTCCCAGGTTTTACCCTGTCTTTGCCAGTTTAACAAACAAGCCCATCTGAGGCCACCGGGGCAGGCCAGCCATCAGTCAGGGCACTGCCACAGCTGGCACAACTCAGACAGCACCAGGCAAAACCCCACAAAGCAGTGCAACAAACAGCCAGGCTAACGATGGGGAACATGGCCTGGGTGCCAAGCACAACACAGCCTCGATCCCCAGGTATCCCGGGCCTGGGAGACCACTGATCTCATGAACCTGCCCTGCCTGCAGTGTTTGCTCTGGCAGCTGGATCACAACGTGGCCTCTCTTGCTGCATTCCTTCAGGGGCACCATCACCTCGGGGTACTGCAGTTTGTTAACTCAGCACCACGGCAGGACCTTGCCTCATCACCCCTCAGCCCCGTTTCACCCACAGAGACAGTGCTCAAGCCTCCTGTCCCAGAAGCATGTGGCTTGTATGGCACACACCTGAGGCACGAGCACACCAAGGGCCGAACTCAGCCTTCTCCCATTTTCACACCAGCTGAGCTCCCTGCTTCTGAAGCTGTTTATTACCACGGGAAGAAACCAAGGCATGGGGTTGGCATTAAAATGGCTTCTCCAAGGCTGCTCAGTGAAGAGAAGAACAGAACCAGACCCGAACCTCTGCTGCAAAGCCCCAAGCCAGCACTGGCTGGCTCCTGCCCCTGTCCCCCGAGGGGCTCCATGAGCCACCTGGGTGCTGAGTGATGCTCGGGGAACACCAGTCGGCACCGCGTCATTCCCGATAACATCGTCCTGAGGCAGCCACCCACACGGCCCCGTTTCACCCCGGATCCCTGTGCCAGTGCCCTCCCTGCCTAACCAAACCAATGCCAGCACGGAGCTGCTCAGGAACCGCTGCTGCCCTGGACCAGCAGCAGCAGTGTGACGGCAGGCACCGCAGCTCCCAGGGCCCTGAGCTTCAGGGATGACCTGAATCCAACGGGAGGACACAAAGCCAGGCCCTGGGCAGTGCCCCCAGCTGAGAGCACTTCTGTGACACCAGTATGAGCTCCACACAGCTTCATTGTAGACAGCCAAGGACAGCTGTGGTATGAGCACCTCCTGTATGGAGCCAGGCTGGGAATGGTGGGGCTGTTCAGCCTGGAGAAGAGAAGGCTGCGTGGAGACCTCAGAGCATACTCAGAATCACAGGATGGTTTGGGGTGTCTGAAAGGGCCTATAGGGATGCTGGGGAGGGGCTCTTCATTAGGGACTGCAGTGACAGGACAAGGGGTGATGGCTTCAAACTGAAACAGGGGAGGTTTAGATTGGATCTAAGGAAGAAATTCTTTGCTGTGAGGGTGCTGAGGCACTGGAATGGGTTGGCCAGGGAGGTTGTGAGTGCTCCATCAGTGCCTGGCAGTGTTCAAGGCCAGGTTGGACAGAGCCTTGGGTGCCCTGGTTTAGTGTGAGGTGTCCCTGTTATGGCACAGGGGTTGGAACTGAATGATCTTAAGGTCCTTTCCAACCCAAACTATTCTACGATTCTATGTGTGGACACAAACCTGCATCCCCACCAACACTCTGTACTGGAGTTCCCAGTCCTTCAGACACCCTAAGGAAGGTGACACATGGTGACAAGAGCTTCCGAGCTCCCAGAGTTTTGATGATTTCAATCAGCTTTTCCTGTTTCAGTGCTATGGATTTCCCCCCTCCTTCCACATCCAAACCCTACTTTGCTGGTTTACTTTTTACTTTTTAATGTATTCACTGTGGCTTTTAAATAAAATATAACCCTAATGATTTTAAAAGATCACACTTTTATGAGACTTAGACTTACAAGACTTTATAAACCCCACCATAAAGGGATATGTGATCTTCTGCAACAAAGTTGTTTTGTCTTTAGTTCAGGTAATCTGGCTTTAATCTAGTAATCAGTTCTTATGGGTTATTTGTGCTGTAGCAGGGCCCAGAGGCCTGACTGAGAACGGAGCCCAGTTATACCCAAGTTCCTGCAGTTCCCTCACCACATCCTATCGGAGGATCCTGCAATAACAAATAAAGGATGTGACATATTCCTGTATGAATCTCAGCACGCGTTTCAGGAAGCAGCAAGGGCAGAGATTAGGATTAACCTCACGGGAGCTGAGTCTCAGGCTTCCTACCTGCTCCGAGGGCCAGGAGATGGTCTGGAGCTCCCACCTGAGGCCGGGATGTGCTGATCCCTCCCCACCCCCTGCAAGTTCAGTCGGTGCCCAGCGCTGGCACCCGGCTTTGACCCTGCTGCAGCGGGGGGTGAATCCTCCCCGGAGCTGCCCAAGAGGACACAGGAAGCGTGTGCCAGGGCAGGAACCCCACAGGAGCCTGGCGCCATGCAGCTCTCACCCTGCCCTCCCGGGCACCTCCTCCAGCAGCACTGCAGGCCTGCTGAGGGGCTCTCACCGCCGGCTTTCCTTTGCTTGCCGTCCAGTGGCACTGTGCAGGTCAGACCTCAGCTGCCCGCACCTCCTGTAGCACACTTGACTGACGACTCCCTGTAATGTCCCTGCCTATAGCAGGGGTTGGAACTTGATGATCGCTAATGTCCCTTCCACCCCAAACCATCCCGTGACTCTCTGCAGACTCTGATGTGCTCTGGGTATGCTATGAACGTGTGTTCCCCAAGGCAGGCTAGCCTTTCGTGCGCTGTTGAATGAAAAACTGCCATAATGCGTTTCAAGCCCTGGTTTTGCCAAGCAAACGCAATTCAGCCCATTGCAGGTACAACCCCAGCCAGCCAGGGGTGCCTGGAGAGCACACGTTACAGCTCAGACAGCACAGACACAACCGGGAGCAGGAACAAAGCCGTGACACAGGCGGCAGCTGCCACCCGGGAGCCAAGTCCCTTGGGCAGCGACACCAGCTCTTGTCCTCTACATGCTGGCTGCCAAGGACTGGCTGTGGGTCTGAGCTACCCTCACCCATGCCACAGCCACTGCTACCGGCCAGAACAACCTACACCTAAAGGAGCAACAAAAACCAAGCCACCCCATTGAAGCCTTTGGAACTCAGGTGTGAGCGACAGAGCCCCAGCCCGAATACAGCCATGTGCCACGCAGCCAGTGCCGCCGATGGACGGCTCTTCAGCCATTGCCTTTCCCTTCCTCAAGCTCTCCCTGCTCCAGGATCCGGGGCGCGGATCAGGAGCTGTCTCACTGCCAATCAGCTGAACTGAGGCGCTGCAGGTGCAGCACAAGTGCAAGTGTGTTTGGGGCTGAACACTTGAAGAGATCAGCAACTTAACCACTGGCAGAACAAGGCAGGAGCAGATCCTCCTCAGCGTCACTGCCTGCCCATAAACCCCTCTAGAGCCATCCCCAGGTACCCATCACCTGGAAACGCGACCCAAAGCATCACAGCAGCGTTACTGTGTAAATGTTGATCTACCTCTGCTCCGAGTCTGGGGTTTATTCAGAGGGCTCTTGCTCCTTTGTTGTGCACTGCACAGCAGTGCTGGATTGTTGTTTCTTTAAGTTACAAAATCTCTCTTTCTCTTTACTTAACTTAAGCCCCGTCTCCGCTGAAAGCACTCGCTGCAGCGTGGTGATCCCCGTGTGCTTCACTGCCAGCGTTTTAGAAAAGGGCTTTAACTTTTCATTCACCAGGAGCATAACTCAAGTTTTAATAACACACCTTATGCATGACAAAAATTTGCTTCTGGCGATCATGGTTTCGACCACAAAACCACAACGGGGAGGAACTCCTGGTTAACTCTTTCAAGCCCACGCACTGCAGAGTTAGACACAAGTTCAACTTAGAAGGCTATGGAAATGATCAGTTAGAATATTTTATACTAGGCAAAACACCTCCTCCTCTCATGCTCTTCCCAGTCCCTTTTGTGCAATTAAAGTGGCAAAGGGAGAGATGGGATTGCTCTCCCCAACGTTCTGGGTGGCAGCATCAGTCCATGGGGATATCACAGCTCCCTTCGAACCAGGCCCGTGGTCACTGCACAGATCCATCCTCCCGGCACTCAGCTTGTCCTGGGGCTTGTGTAAAGCACAACAGATGTGCCAGACACACAGAGAGCACCACTGCCCTTATCAGATCCTGAGAGCCTTTTCCTTCCTCTGATGTCTACAAAGCTACACCCTGATGACTCTGGCCTGGGTGATTAACAGCCACTGCAGCAGCCCCACTGCTCAAAGTGGGGCTTTAGCAGCTCCTCACAAGGTGTCCCCTCCTCTGCGACACCTCTTCCCCCCCACAGTACCCAAAGTCTGGACGTTCCAGCTACAACTCTGGTACTACCAAGCTCCCAGCTTCCTTACCTCCTATCACTGCTCCCCACTGTTCCCTGGGGTGCTCGAGCTCACGGTGCACTCAAGGACCCCAGGGGTGGCCCCAGCAGCCCTGAGAGCCTACACTCGCCTCCCTGCGCTCCCCAGGCAGGCATGGGGAGCTATGGTGACATTTCCAGAGCTCTGCAAGCCTGCCCTCAGGTTCCATTCACAGGAAAAGGCTGCTAAGAGCCCTTTGCCTCCAGGGTGACCAAACAGAGACCCCCAACCAGATGTGACACCCCTCAGATGTGTCCTCAGGACAAGGCAGGGGCTGAGCCCTGAATCACAAAAGGGATGGATGCTGCTCCCATCTACTCCCCCTTTCCCATGCAAAAGGCACCGGGGTTAACAGCCCGTTAGCAAGAGGGGAGTCAAGCAACCATGTAATTCATCAGGTAACACAATGCCCCAGCCCATAATTAGCAATACATCAATCTAAGGCTGCAGCACTGTGGACACACACACTGAAACGTCTGAAGCAAAGCACACAGCCCGATTTACACATCTGAATAGCATCAGCCATAAATCACCCAGAGTCCAGAAAGCAAAAAGCTCCCTCAGTGATCCTGAGTGGATCCCGGCAGATCGATCCCAGCATTCACACACAGCAATAACCGGTGCTGCACCTCCTCAGGGTGGTTAATTATTAAGAGAGCAGCTGTCACAGCACCTCTGGCACGTGTCTGCTTTCAAAATGCACCTTCCGAAGCACTGCATCCGCACACAGCTGTCTGGACACGGACGGGGATGCTAAGTTCTATTCCACACAAGTACTCAGCTGTCTGGACACGGACGGGGAGGCTAAGTTCTATTCCACACAAGTACTCAGCTGTTTGGACACGGACGGGGATGCTAAGTTCTATTCCACACAAGTACTCAGCTGTTTGGACACGGACGGGGATGCTAAGTTCTATTCCACACGAGTACTCCACCAGGGTTATTTACACACCTGTTGAACTTTGTAAGACGGAGCTGACAGCAGCATTCCCGACCACTGGTCAGTATTCCCCAGGTCCCCCCCATCATGTCACAGCAGTATGACATTTGTCTGTGTTTACCCCAGAGGGGTGAGGTGTGATGTGCTATGGGAATGCATCCCAGCAGTGGCCAAAGTCCAAACTATTGTGGAGGTCCCAAAAGCTCCAGAGGACCAACAAGGGCTGGGTGCTTTCTCTTGTTAAAAGAAAATAATCGATTATAATTATTTGATAGGATCAGAATGTGATCCATTTACTTAAAGCAGAACACCTGTAACACTAAAACCAACCAACAAGAACAAAGACCACCACCACCCCGCACCCATCACCCCCCAACGCAGCAGATAGGTAAGGTACATAGTTTGGAAGGTGTTTTCTAAGGGGAAGGAAAAGGGAAAAAAAGGAAAAAGGGGAAAACTAAAACAATAACAAACACCACCCCACCCCACCCCCCCATGAATTCCTGCAGCTCTGGAGCGTGCGTTGGACGTTGCTGGCCAGAGGCAGCAGGGTCCCGCCTCCAGGCAGAAACTCCGGGTGTCAAGCCTTGGTCTGGGAGGGAGAATCAATCCGGATCATGATTTTAAAAATCACGACCAAAACCCGTAAAACCCAATAAATAAAACCCGAGCTCTTCAGGCCCGAGAAGTGGCTCCTCCTGCGAGCAGGGGCACGGGCAGCAGAGCCAACAAGTGCTTTCACCTGCAACCAGCCCGGCTCTGGTGCACCCGGAGCCGCAGCGCTCGGCGCAGCGCAGGCAAGCGGCCAGCCGTGCGAGGGGAGCGGGCTCAGGCCAAGCCGCTCTACTTACTCGAGTTCATTGGACATCCTCGGCGCGTCCCGGGCTCGGCAGGCAGCGCGCTGCGAGCACCGCTCCCCGCTAGCACCTGCCGCGCACAGGCATCGCCGCTCCGCGGGGCCGGTTATGCGGCGCGGGGCGCAGGTTTGGTGCAGCCAGGATTGGCTGTTGGTACAGGTGCCGGGGACAGGTACACCCAGGCAGGTGCAGCGTCACCCTGCGCCGTCACCCTGCGCCCGACCGGAGGGAGGTGGGTGGGGAGGAGGGAAAGGCCCCGGGGGGGAAAGATAGGATAAAGGAGTGGAATCAGGTATTCATCTCTGGGATAATTAGTTTCAGTTTGGTGGACGTGTTCCATCTACTGCAATGCCAAAGAGCTGTCATCTGTACGGATCTGGGGGTTGATTTGTCCTCTGCTGTTTCTTTATGTATAAATATACAGACAAAAATGCATACATACTTATAAAGGAATAAATTAGGGAAGAAGAAAAGCCTCTTTGCTTCCTCTCATTCTGAAATGGTATTTGTACTGACAGGCTAGCCCTCTCTTCCCTTTTCTCACCCTCTCTTAGCTGCTCACTGCAGAAAGGCTCCGCAGGTGTGGGTTTGGGTCCCCCCCCTGCTTTTAGAAAGCAACTTTAACCCCCAACCTCAGCTGCTGAGACATGCAGCAGACACCCCAGCCCAGGGAATCTTTGCACTTCACTGTAAGGCAGAGACCTGTGGGATAACCCCTTCCCGTACCACTCACAGCCCTGTCCTGCGGCCGCAGCGCAGGCAGGAGCGTCGCTGCAGCACGCACAGGCTGCAGCAGGAAGCTCGGACACAGCCACTTGGGAGCTGGCTGCAGGAATACCACCCAGGCAATAGCTCTGTAGCAACTCACCTGTAAACGGGGGACAGATTTATGCAATAGAGCAAAACTCATCACGGATTCAAGCGCTCTTGTTGGATGGTTTCTGTCATCCGTGTTGCAACGAGGAGGCAAAGGATGGGCTCAGCGGGTGACTCACGTTGACTGGATTTGGAAGGCAGGAGAGGATTTTACGAGACAAGCTGGTACAAGCCTTAAAACAAAGGGAAGCAGAAAGGCTTCCACCACTCATTCTCACCCCCCATCACTGTCTCACTCACTGAATCAGTCCCGCTCAGTGCCCTGCACCAGCAGGTGAATGGAAGAAGCTGATGAGCTCTTCCTCCACGCTGCAGAGAGCTCAGCTCTGCTGACCTGGCGAGAAGTGCCCACAGAGGCAGCTGTGAGGCATGTCTACACAGGCAGCTGTGAAGAGAGAGCGTGTTAATGCGGGTACAACACCCTGCAAACACATCTCTATGGCTCCTGGCTCCGAGCGTGGCTGGCTCGGGGTGCAGGACCAGGAGTGACCGTGGTGTATCTGCACCAGCTGAGGAGGACGTGCTGGGCTGAGCCTGACCCAGGCAGCAGCCATTGCCCCCAGCTCTGCTGTGCAAACCCCTGCATGTTAGGAACCTGGGGACTGGACAAAGTGTGGTTTCTGGGAATGGAAACCAAAGGTTTGGAGCAATGCAAACTCCATTGGGGATCACTGCTGAGGACCAGCTGCCAGACCTTGCGCACCAGAGTACAGCAATACCCAAAAGCCAGCTGAATGAGGGCTGAGGATCAGAAGACACCAGGCAGGGTGAGAGTACAAAACAAGAGGAAAAGAAGAAGGAACACGTGTGTGCCGTCCAGCCAAGGGAAGCACAAACTTCACGCAGTGCTGACATTAGCTGATCGATATCCTGATTCTATCTCTAAATTAAGGAAACCATGCCCAGTTCATGATGACCTGAGTCACAGACCTGGTCCTTGTCCTGCACCCAGATCCGGGCAATGGGTATTTCACTGACTCTGGGTAGTGCAAAGAGCTGCAACATTCCTTGAGGATATTTCCAAGGTTCTTCAAACCTTTCAGTGGGACTCACCAGGCCAAATCCACCTCGGGAGGAAACAGGTTGGCAGGCTTGGCCTTTTGCAGGGCAGCAGCAATGGTGCTATCTGCTGCTCCCTGACGGGGACAGGAGACCCTTCATCTGCCTGGAGCTGAGCTCTGCCACCAGCATGCTGCTGGCACAGCTTTGTTTCCACCTTTGGGGTTTAAGCCCACCCCTGCTAACCTGCACATGCTCCAGCTTGGGTGCAAGTGGGGACAGCCAGGGCTGGTCTGGGCTCACCATGCTCTTGGTGCCACTGTCTGCATGCCTGGTCCTGCCTCAGTGTGCCTGGAGTCTGCCTGGGAAGCCACGAGGTCCCTTGGGAAGCTGGGAAGCACTGGCAGAAAGGACAGAAACACAGGTTACCTGGAACACACTCACTGGCAATCCAAACGGGCAGCCCTGACTCACTTTAAGTTAAGTTCAGATCTGCTGCCACTGACCCAGGACCTCGTTTCCTTCCTTTGAGGAAGGACCTTGGTGCCATGGCGGAATGGGAAACTTTGCCAGGTGAGAAGCTTGTTCTCACATCCAGGTTTATTTCCTATGGCTGGTGCCATGCACCTGCCCACTGAGCACCTCCAGGCTCCAGGAAGGAATGACAGCACCTTGGCAAAACGCTCCCAGCAGAGACCAGCCCCTTTGTGTCGTGCTGAGGGGCCTGTGCACACGTCTGTCTGCTCCATGGCACCACCAGCTGGAGCTTGGTCCCTTGGACACCTCTCAAAGCCAGATGAGGACGTTCTTGACTCCCTATGGCTGGTCCCTCACAGCCTTCCCTGAGCCAGTTTATCCCCATCGAGGGAGGGTCTGGCCGGCCTCAGCACACACACACCCTGGTCCAGGGGGATGTGGGAAGCAGGGACAGGGACAGTGGCACTGCCAGGCATCTCGGGGCCTCCAGCAGCTCCTTGGCTTGGCCTCTCCCATTCTCTTGGGCACTTGTGTCTCTTGTGCTCATGGATGCTCCACGGCGCCGGGGATGCTGCAGGCCGGGACGCCCAGACAACCCCTTTGACTGGGATTTCAGGGGCTTTAATTATTATTTTCTCTTCTTTTTCCCATTTATACTCCACCCTCCAAGAGTATCTGGTGAGGGGGTGGGATAGAAGAGAGAGACCAAGAGATACATTCTCTGTGCACAAACCCCTCCCACTTCCCCTCCACTCCCCTGTTAAATATACCTTGGAACAAAAGCCCTTTATGATGCTCTAAAAATAAAGCATGCAGCAGTCAAGACAAACTGCAGAGTCTAAAAGGGAAGGCCAAATTTTGCTCACAGCTACACCCTCTCTAAGGCAACAGGGCTGCTCTTGTGTTTGGATTGTTAAACCCTCTTCAAACATCCAGGGACTGACTGTGAGCGCCTGCATTTCTCTAGCGAGAGATCAGCAGCTCCCTGGTTGAAGACAACGTCCCTCACCAGGTCCCCAGGCCTTGGCCACCGTGTTGGGACCAGATGGGTTGGGAAGAGGTGCAGTGCAGGGCTGTCACGGTGCCACCCGCATGGTCCTGCTGCTCCCTCCACCACCCATGTGCAGCGTGACCTGGGATAAGTCCTTTCACACTCCCTGCTCCCAGCCTGGCTTCTTTTCTATATAAGCTGTAAGAAACTTCAAAGCAAGGACTTTAATCCCTTTAGGATACACAGCTTCTCCCACTGACAGCTGTCAAACATCCTTTCCAGCCGTCCTGTGATGTGCCAGGAATTTCAGCTCTCTTTGGCCAAAGGTTATTAAAACGCTTCCAACAATTAATAGGCAGTAAGAGGAAGCAGCCTGCAGCAGGCTGGAGTGAGCTGTGCTCCAAAGGGAGACGCGGCTGCTTCAGGGGCTCTTCCAGCCAAAATCAGAGCTTGTGCCAGAGGTGTTTGTGGAAACCTTTGATACCCAGACCCGACACTTTCCCAGTGCAACTCCCTCTGCCTCCAGAGCCTTTTCCTTGCGAAGGCAGAACAAAAAAGCTCATCTGGAACTAACCTGGGCTGCAAGTCTTAGCGCAGCAGGGCTGCCCTTTCGCACTGTTTGTACAGCACACAGCACAACAGAGGCTACAGCTGGCTCTGTGGCACCATTGTCACAGCAATAACAAGGGAAGGGAAGGGAAGGGAAGGGAAGGGAAGGGAAGGGAAGGGAAGGGAAGGGAAGGGA
>NDXB01006017.1:0-10896 GCA_002631895.1 Agapornis roseicollis | reverse complement strand
TTTTTTTTTTTTTTTTGCTCTCCCTGTGCAAATTCCATCCCATAGGTTTCTATTAACACTGTTTCTTGTGAGGTTTTCTAGGCTGCAAATAATAAAATATATGGTCATACTGTGGAGCTTTATCTAATCCCTGTCTTCAGGTCAAACCGATTAGTCCTATTTTAGTTTTATATGACTTTGACCAACTCTTACATAAGGCATGAAGAGTAAATCCTTGTTTTTATAAAGTTTTCTGCATTTGAATAGCACTGTTTCATCAACCAAAAAGTTTTCTGCCTTGGATTCAGTCCTCAAAAAGACAGTCCACAAATATATTTTGCAAGAGTGTCAATAATGTGTTTACACAGTAATTTTTATAGGGAACAAAGCAACCATCAGGGACCATGGACTTAATCCTGCTTTGGCCATTTTCTGGACTCACATTAGAAACTTATGAAACATCTGGATAACTGCCCTTCCCTTTTATTTTATGTATGTTATTCATTTAGAATTACTATTTAATCGTGTCCTCGCTACACCTTCAGCTAGACCTCTAATGCTTTCTTTATATCTCACAAAAAATATTTACAATTGCTAGAACATATCCAGTTTACACCGTTCTTTATAGATAGTTGAGGGATGTTCTAAATGCAAATTCTGTACCATATCCTTTTATCCTTACTTTGACAGAATGGAAAGAGGCATGTTTTCCTAGATGTTCCCACAGTCTCTCTCAGGCTAAATGAAAAAATAAGCAGGCATTAGCAAAACTGATCTTTACTGTAACTAACATTTGTACTCAGATCAAATACAATTTGTTCCAAAGTGCTGTATTTCAGAATAAAGAAAAACTTCTAAGTCTTTAATTTTCCATTTTTTGTGTTTCAGTCTGGCTGCATAACGATTTAGGAAAGTCATGTTCAATAGTTCTGCAAAATATTCTGTATTTGACAGTGTCTATCCATACTTTTAAGTGAGAAAGAAATGTTTGATTGAATAGCATAACAAGTATGTATCTCAGATGAAAATTCCTCATTTTGTTCTATGATAGCTCTCAAAAAACAGAGACTTCCTTCGTCTCAAGCACTTTTTCTCTAGGCTGCTTTCTTAATTCATCACTAAGCCATAATACAGACTTCCGATCAGAGGCTTATTAAAGGTCTGCTGCATGTCTTTTTCTAGTTATAGAAGAAAATCCCAGCAGGGGGTAGGCTTAATTTGGTCAATGCTTAATTTGGTTATAAATAAAGGATTCAAAGAGCAGCTCTCCATTCTTGACAGATCCATTGATTTTTTTGGCAAGTTTCTTATGGCAGATGTGCTCAGTAGAACTGTAGGGTATGCTTATAGCTACTTACAGATTTTTGGAAGCTGCTGTTTCTGCTAAGTTATTCAGTTTAGAACTGGAAACCCACATTTTATAATAAAACTCGGTGACATCTGTCAAAGCTTGATTACTTATGTTGAGGTAGTACCTTAAGTCCCTTAGTGTGAATAAATAACGATGTGATAGTTCATGTGTAATGCTGCTATCTATCCAAAAGCTAAAATCAGTTTCCTATCAAATCTTGAAACAGAAAAGGCTCCAAATGGGTATAAGGACAAACTTTTCACCATGAAGATAGTCAAGCATTGGAACAGGCCTCCCAGAGAAGTGTGCAGTCTCACTGTTGGAGATTTTCAACCTTGACTGGTTAAAGCCCTGAGCAATGTGGTCTGACCCTGCTTTGAGAAGGAATTCTTGAAGTCCCCTCCAACCAGTATTTTCCTATGATTCTGTAAGAACTATTTTGCTCTCGATTTAGAAGAATAGGTGTATTATTTTTGTTCCATGGCAGTTCTAAGTTAACTGTACATTGTCTTAATAAGATATTAGTTAATATGACACATCCAATGAACATCACTATAATTTTAACTGACAAAGTTTTATTTGGTAGCTTTAATATCAGAAGAAATTTTAAAATTCAAAAAATAAGCTGTAAAGGTTTTCTCTCTAACCTGTAATTCTTAAATTTTGGCAAAAGATAAACCAATAAAACTTAAACTACCTACAGGTTGGGCAGAGAGGAGATTCAGAGCAGCCCTGCGGAGAAGGACTTGGGGGTGGTGATCAATGAGAAAATGAACACGAGCCGGCTTCAGTGTGTGCTTGCAGCCCAGCAAGCCAACCATATCCTGCATCCAAAGNTAAAACTTAAACTACCTACAGGTTGGGCAGAGAGGAGATTCAGAGCAGCCCTGCGGAGAAGGACTTGGGGGTGGTGATCAATGAGAAAATGAACACGAGCCGGCTTCAGTGTGTGCTTGCAGCCCAGCAAGCCAACCATATCCTGGGCTGCATCCAAAGGAGCGTGACCAGCAGGTCGAGGGAGGTGATCCTGCCCCTCTACTCTGCTCTCGGGAGACCTCACCTGGAGTATTGTGTGCAGTTCTGGTGTCCTCAACATAAAAAGGACATGGAGCTGTTGGAACAAGTCCAGAGGAGGGCCATGAGGATGATCAAGGGACTGGAGCATCTCCCATACAAAGACAAGCTGAGAAAGTTGGGGCTGTTTAGCCTGGAGAAGAGAAGGCTTCATGGAGACCTCATGGCAGCCTTCTAGTATCTGAAGGGGGCCTATAGGGATGCTGGGGAGGGACTCTTCATTAAGGACTGTAGTGACAGGACAAGGGGTAAGGGGAGGTTTAGATTGGATATAAGGAAGAAATTCTTTCTTGTTAGGGTGGTAAGGCATTGGAATGGGTTGCCTAAGGAGGTTGTGAGTGCTCCATTCCTAGCGGTATTTAAGGCCAGGTTGGGCGAAGCCTTGAGTGACATGGTTTAGTGTGAGGTGTCCCTGCTTATGGCAGGGGGGTTGGAACTAAATGATCTTCAGGTCCTTTCCAATCCTAACTATTCTATGATTTTATGATTTACAGTAGATTATAGGAATTCAAATGACTTTGTAGCATCAGGGAATCAAATATGAGGTTTGTATTCATTGTGTGACAAAAAGTTCTCTCTAGAGACTGCATTTCTCATATAATGATGGAGTCCATTAAAACCTACCGGCATATTAAAAGACTAGACTAGGGATTTAACAGGAAGTTACTTCTGTTCATGTAAAAAGTGGTTTGGGCTTATCCAAGATTTTTGTTTTTAATTAAGACAGAACAAAAAAGAAAGCATTCACAATGTTAATCTGTTTCATTTTTCATAGTTTAACTATGAAATAAATAAGGCTGTGATCATTATCTTTGGCTAGCTTGAGGCAAATTCTCTCTGTAATCCTCCAATTGGGTAACTTCTGAGTACTTCATGTAGAACTAAATTTGTTTTCCAGAGTTAAAAAATGATACTTTCAATGCCAGTAGCAATTTAGGATCTTTTTAATGGAAGTATTATCATGTGTCCAATGCAGATAACTATCTAGTAGATTTTATTGGAGTAATAGCATTATAGAATCACAGAATGGTTTGGGTTGTAAGGGACCTAAAGATCATCCAGTTCCAACCCCCTGCCATGGGCAGGGACACCTTCCACTAGACCAGGTTACTCAATGACCTGTCAAACCTGGCCTTGAACACTTCCAGGGATAGGGCATCTACATCTTGTCTGGGCAAACTGTTCCAGCACGACATGCTCTTGTAGAAAGTCCCCCTTTGGGCACTGGAAGCTTCTCTGAGGTCTCTCTGGAACCTTCTCTTCAACCAGCTGAGAAGCCCAACTCTCTCAGCCTGTCTCCATAGGAGAGGTGCTCCAGCCCCCAGATCCTCTTCATGGCCCTCCTCTGGATTTGCTTCAACAGGTTCATGTGTTTCTTATGTTGGGTTCTTACAAGTCTTCAGGCACCTAATGTTCATTGCAAACCTTATCTTTAGGAACCTGTTTGTTGTACTTAACTGCCAGCAGACGTATCTAACATTAACATTACTCCAACAGTAACTTTCAGAAGTTTTTCTGCAGAAACACACACACACAAGAAAAACCACAAATAAAAAAAAAAAGCTCCCAGTTTAAAGCAATTTAATCCCATTACTCTGAGTTTGACAATTTTAATTACTTTCTGTGCATGCCCACAGTTAGGCTACCCCCAGGTACATTGGGCTTCAAGATTAAAGTATAACTCAATAAAAAAAATAATTCTTCCCCTAAAAGGAGGTTAGCTAAGATGAAGCTGGGAACAAGCACTAAAGCTTTCAACAGCCACAGTCCCTACAATCTGCTTTATGAAACAGATGCATTCTAAAAGTGTAGGTGTGAAAAATGCATTTCTGGTATCCTTTAAAATAAAGCAAACAAACAGCCCATATATGAATGATTCACATCATAAGTCTTCCTTCTTTTAAAGTCCATATTGATCTTTGGAGGGCAACAGCCAATAAGGTAATGTATGCTATGAATATAATTGCCTACAATCACTGAGAAAAACTGCAAAATGAGGAAGGCACTGACTACAGTGTTCAGACAAACTGATCCCTTTGCTTTTGATCACCCCAACTGTATATTCAGGAGGGGCAGGTGGCATTTTAAACAATTCTGTTATCTGAGGGAGTGCTATACACCATCAAGGCAATTACTGTTCTATGGAAGTAGGTTATATCCAGAGAGTACAAAGGGTGTCTTCAGTCTGTGGGTTTATGAAGACTGCCTCTACTGGGGGCTGCTACACCTCACGGTGCACCGTCAAGTGGTGATGTGAGGAGGGCCTCCTCCTGGAGCACACTGACTCCCACCCTGACGGACTAGAATTACCAGGTACACCTCAACATGAATATTCCTATAGACTTGCATGAGTTCAGCTGGTACCAAGGCAGAAGGAAATTTGCCAGTCTGAAACAAGAGTGACTGAATAAAACAACCTGTGAGGTCATGGCTGGTTGGAAAACAAACTAGCTTCTCAGTAGGGTGGGCCTAAATTCATTTAGGGAACATGATACATGTCCCTTGGTGCTTTTCTTTTTCCCCAGCAAGCTGGGCTTTCTCTTTCTGGTGCAGCACTGGCTACCATTCTGTGCAGACAAGCCAGAATGCTGAAGCTGCCCTCAAAATATCCCCAATGTGAGCATGCCAACAGGAAGAAGCCACGAGTTAACCCTTTTCTCTAAGTCATTGGATGAGTTGTATATGAACTGGGCTAGATTGGGCTTCCCTACTGCTGTCTTTGCAGCTACTAGATCTGTGCCAGGTGAATTAACAGTGAGATTGAGTGCGCCCTCAGCAAGTTTGCCGATGACACCAAGCTGTGTGGTTTGGTGGATACGCTGGAGGAAAGAAATGCCATCCAGAGGGACCTTGACACGCTTGTGACATGGGCTGATGCCAGCCTCATGAAGTTTAACCATGACAAGTGCAAGGTCCTACACCTGGGTTGGAGCAATCCCAGGCACAGCTACAGGTTGGGCAGAGAGGAGATTCAGAGCAGCCCTGCAGAGAAGGACTTGGAGGTGGTGATCAATGAGAAAATGAACACGAGCCGGCTTCAGTGTGTGCTTGCAGCCCAGCAAGCCAACCATATCCTGGGCTGCATCCAAAGGAGCGTGACCAGCAGGTCGAGGGAGGTGATCCTGCCCCTCTACTCTGCTCTCGGGAGACCTCACCTGGAGTATTGTGTGCAGTTCTGGTGTCCTCAACATAAAAAGGACATGGATCTGTTGGAACAAGTCCAGAGGAGGGCCATGAGGATGATCAGGGGACTGGAGCATCTCCCATATGAAGACAAGCTGAGAAAGTTGGGGCTGTTTAGCCTGGAGAAGAGAAGGCTACGTGGAGACCTCATGGCAGCCTTCTAGTATCTGAAGGGGGCCTATAGGGATGCTGGGGAGGGATTCTTCATTAGGGACTGTAGTGACAGGAGAAGGGGTAACGGGTTCAAACTTAAACAGGGGAGGTTTAGATTGGATATAAGGAAGAAATTTTTTCCTGTTAGGGTGGTAAGGCATTGGAATGGGTTGCCTAAGGAGGTTGTGAGTGCTCCATCCCTGGCAGTGTTTAAGGCCAGGTTGGATGAAGCATTGGGTGACATAGTTTAGTGTGAGGTGTCCCTGCTTATGGCAAGGGGGTTGGAACTAGATGATCTTAAGGTCCTTTCCGATCCTAACTATTCTATGATTCTATGATTACTCCCCCACTGGGAAAACTGAGGTGGAGTAAAAGCTTCAGTGGAGAACCTGGACCACAGGCATAACTATATTCTTTGGACACAGGGATCATGTTCCACGCTCTCTTTTGCTGGAAGTAGATGTGCAGAGTACTACCCAGTGTAGAGGTTAAGACACCTAAATTTATGTGTACATGCATGTGATTGTTAGGATTCTACTGATCTGAGCTCTTCTTGCCAGTGGAGAGCAATTTACCCTGAAGGAAACACAAAGCAGCTATCAGCTGTTTCACTGTATAAGCTTCATGGTCTGCATGCCAAGATTTCCAGTCACTGTAATTGGAATTTTAAAAAGTAGTGCACATCTGGATATGTATGCAGGTGTTTCTCATCTGGACAGAATCCCACCCTCAGTTCTTAGAGGTGAGCTTTTTTTCCAAAGCTTGTAGAGATATAAAGAACATTTACTAAAGAAATCACACAAGCCCAACAGAATATTGAACTATCCTGCACAACATCCTACAAGATGGTCCGGTGGGCTTCTGTGTTCATTAGAAAGCAATGATAAAATAGGTTCATCTAGTGTGAAGGTTTACACACAGAAAAGAAGCCAGAAGTGCTGGAATTTTTACTTACTTTATATAAAGAAAAGTTGCTGTTACAGTCCATCCCTGTTGAAGTAGCTGTTGCTCTGAATGGACCTGTGTCATGTTTTTCACGTGAGGCAGGTTAGAATGTCTCTAAGGGAAAAGGACCAAAAAACTAGTGGATTGGTGGCCAACAAAGAAAGCCTATGACGGGTAGATAAACAATAAGTCATTTCCTATTCACTATGTCTATTGTTTTTAAACTCTGTTTGGATATTTTTATAGTAAGGTCAGAGAACTATGGTCAGGTTCAATAAATAAGGGCTTTCATAATTTTTCACCAGATCTAATATGAGACAGAGAGAATACAATCCTCTTTTAGACAGAAAAAGAGACATCATAAACTCACAATGACTTGGAAGTTTAGAGATCTGTGTTGGAGATGGTCCTGCTATCAAAATAACTGCACCGTTATAGAAATCTTTCTGGAGGAAGATGATAATGGGGATACCTACATTCTCTGGCACTGTATGCCAGTATCACCGTGATGATGATCACGGTGATACTTGACTTCAGACCTACCTCACCACTGAGCTACAGTTCCGGACTGATGGTTGGCCTGTCAGTCAGCTATGAGTTTGACCTATTCCCTGGCTGAACCACAGGAGCCCCTGCTGCTTCCAGCCCTCATCCCAGCCAGCCCAGGTGTATTTTATTTGCCAATGTGAATTTAGGTCTGCAGTGCCTTTGCTGCCAGGGTGTCAGATGCCCAGCACCAGGGCTGGTGTTCAAAGTGTTTCCTCAGTTAAGTGTTTTCTCAGAAAGGGTCCTAGGGCAGGTCCTCTGCTGTGTCTTTAAACCAGATTGGGACACCCATATTTCCCATTTCTGGGCCAGCAATGACTTGGGACAACTGGTTTCAGAAACAGTGTCACTTTTGTGGTTTTGGTGGTTTCACTGTTGTGCTGCTGTTGGGTTTTTTTTGTTTGTTTTTGTTTTGGGTTGGGTTTTTTATTGACACTGAGTCTTCATGAAGTCTTTTGGCAATCTGTTCTGGTTTAAAAAAAAGAGCTTATGACATTTCTGATGTATCTGGCCAGTGTCAAGGCTTGATATGCAGTCTTACATTGAGCAGATTGATTTTGAATCTCAGTGCTACAAAGGGGCGGTACACCTCCTGTATTCCATGGCTTAAGCAGAAATGGGAAGAGGAGGAAGGGGAAAAAGGGAAAGAACACTATAGTATAGAGGTATCAGGTGGAGCTTGCAGTGCATATGAACTCATGTTCTCAGCCATTGCAATTACGTTTGACTAAAACTTTTAACAGGTGATTTTCTTGCTCAATTTTCTTCTTGCAGGTCTGTAAGACAGCACAAGTTTGTTTGCCTGAAAGCTGTATTAAAAAACCCCAAGATTACAGATGCAAGTGTTAGCGTGAATATGCAGTGCTGATTTATCTCTATTATGTAACCCTACCATGTATCACAGATCTGTTCAGACAAAACTTTTCTTTGTGTAATAGGAATCTGCTTCAAGGTGGTTCGTGACAAGTTCTCTGGGATTACTTGGTAATTACACTAAAGGCTTCATCATTAAATGCATCCTAAAATACCAAGCAAGATTTTGTATCATGTAACATACTCTCTTCTAGCAACTACTTTTGAAATTCATGAGCAAATAACTGCTTTGGTAATTCATCTGTAAATCTTTAGTGTAATTGGCTGCTTGCAAATTGATGGATTTTACTGGATGGATTTAAGCAGCCTAACACTGAATGGCAAGCTACAAAAATTGCAAACTTAGCATCTGGTAAAATGAACAATTGTGTTTCCAGGAAACCAGAGGACAGCAAATTATCTTGCTTTGGAGAAGCCAACATGGGTTAATCTACTTCTGTAGAGGGTGGCATTCCTTACCAGACTAGATGTCTAGTGTGAAAATGGGTTGTTTTTTTTCCATTGTACTCACATTTTGGAGTGAGTTTACAGTTTTTTAAAGATATTTATAAATGAAATCACAGTTGTGATAATATTGTCTTAATAGTGGTGATTTTAGAGAAATCTCTTCTAAATTTTGTTCCCAATTTGAGATTCTTAATGAAATCAACTGTAGTACACATAATATAAGTGGTTATATATATAGGTTATATATAGGAGTTATATATATGGTTATATATGTGGTTATATATAGGAGTTATATATATATGGTTATATATAGGAGGTCAACTGTGTACTGAGCAAGGAAGACGTTAAAACAAGCTAATAAGATTCAAGTAATAAGGCTCAGTCTCTTGCTACAGATGGTAAATGGCATCACCTGGAGCTTTGTATCCTTATTTTTTTACTTCTCTTTTCTCCTTCACACTAAGCTTATTAAGACTACTTATTGGAGCGCAAGTGGTGTTTGCCTCCATACCTATTATGAGCAAAGATGAAGAGATAAATAGGAAGAGTGTGCCAAAGGCAGGGTTTCGGGTTTTTCAATCATGGGCTGCTATATGAGACACCTGGTTTCCTGGTGGCAGGTGGGATACAGCAGTCCCAGAGGGGGAAAAGGTTTTTGGGGCAGGAGTTAGCGGGGCTCATTGACAGGGCTTTAAACTAGATATGAATGGGAAGGGGAGATAACTGGGCCTGTTAGGGACAAGCCCAAGATAAATATGCTGGGGCTTGCAGAATGGCGGACTAGGGATGACTCTCAATCTATTGTTTCATTTGAGGGATTGGATAGTTGTTTATACCCTGTCCCGCAAGAGAAAAAGGGTACTAGGGCAAGAGTTAGCGGAGCTCACTCACAGAGCTTTAGGTTAGATTCAAAGTGGGAGGGGGTTTTAGCTGGGTTTGAACTAGTGGGGCGTTGTTCTAGTATTAATGTAGACCAGAAGGCCTCCTGCCTCCCAAGGGTGCTACTAGCACACTCTGCTCACTCCCTGAAATGCCCATATACCAACACACGCAGCATGGGGAATAAACAGGAGGTGTTAGAAGTCTGTGTGAGGTCTAAAGGTTATGATCTGGTGGCGATTACAGAGGCATGGTGGGACAGTTTGCATGACTGGAATATGGTCATGGATGGCTATGTCCTTTTTAGGAAAGATAGGTCAGCAAAGTGAGGTGGTGGAATTGCTCTTTATGTGGGAGAGCGACTAGAATGTGTTGAGTTCTGTCCAGGAGCAGATGAGGAGCAAGTGGAAAGTCTGTGGGTACGAATTAAGGGGCAGGCTGGTATGGGTGATACAGTTGTGGGGGTCTGTTATAGACCTCCTGATCAGGACGAAGGAGTTGATGAGGCTTTCTACAGGCAACTGAAAGCAGCCTCACGACTGCATGCCTTGGTCCTCATGGGGGATTTTAACTACCCCGATATTTGCTGGAAGACTTACATGGCCAATCATTCACAGTCTAGGAGGTTCATCCAGTGCATTGATGATAACTTCTTAATGCAAATGGTGGACATATCAATTAGGAGAGGAGTGCTGCTGGATCTAGTAGTCACCAACAGGGAGGGTCTGGTTGAAGCAGTGATGGTCAATAGCAGCCTTGGCTGCAGTGACCATGAGATGGTGGAGTTTAGGATCCTGTGTGGGAGGAACAGAATACCTAGCAAGGCCTCAATTCTGGATTTCCGAAGGGCCAACTGAGGGAGCTGGCAGAGGTCATTGCTAGGCCACTCTCTATCATCTTTGGTAAGTCGTGGGAAATGGGAGAGGTGCCTGAGGATTGGAGGATGGCGAATGTCACGCCAGTCTATAAGAAGGGCAAGAAGGAGGACCCGAGTAATTATAGACCAGTCAGCTTTACCTCCATCCCTGGAAAGGTGATGGAACAACTTATTCTTGACACCATCTCTAGACATATCAAGGATGAGGGGATGATTAAGAGCAGCCAACATGGTTTTACCAAGGGGAGGTCATGTTTGACCAACCTTATAGCATTATATGAGGAGGTAACTAAGTGGTTGGATGATGGTAGAGTGGTAGATGTGGTTTTTCTTGACTTCAGTAAGGCATTTGATACTGTCTCCCACAGCATCCTCATAGATAAGCTAAGGAAGTGTGGGCTTGATGATCAGGTAGTGAGGTGGATCGAGAACTGGTTGAAAAGAAGAAGGCAGAGAGTTGTGGTCAATGGGGCAGAATTTAGCTGGAGGTCTGTGACCAGTGGAGTCCCTCAGGGGTCGGTGCTGGTACCAGTTGTCCTGGGTTCAGCAGTTGCAGTCAGTTTTTCTTCTCTTTAGTAGCTGTGTTTTG
>NDXB01006016.1:0-45968 GCA_002631895.1 Agapornis roseicollis | reverse complement strand
TTAGAAAAAAAAAAAAAAAAACCAAACCCATTGCCTTTTTCTGCTTTTTATTTCCAATCAAATACCAATAAAGTGACAATTTCACATGCAATGTGTATTGGAACAGCCTGCCCAGAGAGGTGGTGGAGTCACCATCCCTGGGTGTGTTTAGAAAGAGACTGGATATAGAACTTGATGACACGGTTTAGTGGAGGTGTAGGGCATGGGTTGGACTTGGTGATCTTAGAGGTCCCTTCCAACCTGGTGATCCTGTGATTCTGTGAAATTATTCAACCCTTTTAAGTCTATTCATTTGTGGATAAAAGTAACAACTTCCACTACGAAACGAAATATTAAACTGGTCCAGTTTTCAAAAAAGGCATTAAAATCAGCACAAGTGATGTCAACATTTCTAGAAACCGTCTCATATTGACAAAAGAGTAATCATTGGAACCAAAATTCAGTAACAGTTTCACTATAACTGCATGACTATTTGCTACATGGACATTGGCATTCAAACCCATGGTTGAGTTAGCGTATCCTGAAATGTTACCATGTAGTCAGCTGAGCTGCCATAGCTCCGCATAAGCACTTAAACTGTGGAGAACTACACCAAGATAATATGAGTGAGCTTAAGCTTAGTAAAGTTACTTCAAATGTGACAATCCTGAACACGTTAGTGGTTGACACTGCAGCTTTATGGTTACATGCCGTTATAACTAAGCCTCAGGTTAGTTATTCCTAGGAACTGTAATACTAGCATGGTTTTTTTTGAAGGCTGCTCCCCTGCTTTTTCCTGTTCACTGTTTTTTATGGCAGAGAACTAAATCCTCCAAACGGAGGCGAACGGACAAGCAGCATTTCTAAGAAACACAGCTAACAAACCCCAAGGAGCAGCAGCTATTTAAAACAGATGAACATGTAACAAGCTTCCAGCACGGCAACAGCAGGATACAGGAGACAAAATGTAAAAATAGCCACTTTGAAGAATTGTTTATTAAAGCCCTCATCTCCACAGCAGGGAAGAAGAAAAACACCGAAACAGCCGCCTTAAAAATGATTGAGTAAGAAATGCAACACCAGAGATGTACAACAAGAAAACCCTTCACCAACCATCTTAAAATAAATGTATTCAGCTGTGCCCCAGCAGGAAACACGATAAAAAGTAAAATTTCCACTGCATGAAAATAAATAAATAAAAATATTTTAAACCCACAAAAAATAAAGAAGCCCTTTTAAAATAATTTTATATAGCTTGTATTGTGTTAGTCAAGTATAGGGACTCTAATTACTCACCAATGGCTTCATTCTTTATAATGTCACATTCCCTGGCTCCATTCAACAAGCATCTCCAACAGGCATTTAAACAGAAGCATGTGACGGGTCCCTGCTATGTCACAGTTAAATGTTTGTGAACTCATCACCTTTCATAGCTGATCACTTTAAGTGATATTTTAAATTACATTATTTCTTGCAAACCTGTTTTCAAGAGGGCAATAGAAGTTTTCTAAAAGGTTGTGGGGGTTTTTTCCAGCCCAGTCATGATTTCCATTGGGGATCTAACATTTTGTGCAGTATAATTCAGTCATATTTGTATGTGAGGGTGGTACCCAAAGTGGCATGGAAGCACGATGTCTTTAAAGACATTGAGTCTAAATCTGAACATGTTTGTTAGCCCCATAGCTCATTGTTTTCTTATTTCTACAAATAAACAATAACCAATGACTTTGCCATACTAAGATGGAGCATTCATGGTCTTTATTCTAGGCCATTGCTTCATATGAAAGTAAAAGGTACCTCATCCTTATAAAATCTCAAGCTTGAAGTTTGTCACCAGGATTTTTGTCCCACCAGTGTGAGATACATTTGTCAGCCTGGAGAGCTTCTATCTAGACTGCCTGAAGCTTCCCTTGTGTTTAAGAACATTCTTTGGGAAAAAAAGGATGCAGTGGTTCTGCTGTGTTCCAGCAGATATGGGTCTGTTACCTGCTTTGTCCATGCCAAGTTTTGAAAGCCACCATGCCTACTGATGGTGTACAAAGAGAAAAGTAAGACTCCATAACTTCTCCTATCAGTATTCATGTCTATTCCAACATGTTAGCCTTTCTCTGGTAGTAGGAACAGGAAACCTTACTCTCAGACATGTTCCTCTAATATCTATACTATGTATCCCTGACTTTTCCTCACATGGGCCAGGAGCAGCCAGGCCCTGGACTCTCATTCTTGCTACGACTCCAGAAATATTGATCACATGGATAAAAAGTTC
Source organism: Agapornis roseicollis (assembly GCA_002631895.1). NCBI lineage: Eukaryota > Metazoa > Chordata > Aves > Psittaciformes > Psittacidae > Agapornis > Agapornis roseicollis. The sequence continues at coordinate 43,723 of NDXB01006016.1, read as the reverse complement.
TAATCTGTTATATAATATATAACATATACATAATAATCAATAATTAATATAATATATGAATGTAGGATATATGACATATATAATATATGATGTATAATATATATGAATCTATAAAATATAAATAGTATAATATATGTAATCTGTTTGCAGAAAAAAAGACTGTGGAAAAAAATGACATTAAAAATATTTATGGTCTTATCAATAATGATGAGCTGAGAATTGAGCCTTCTACGCAGCATTACTGCAAGACCAGGAAAGATAAATTCACATTACACACAGTAAATACCTCCGTGAATGTAAATAGGTGTATGTGTGTGTGTATATGTAGTCATAGAGAGCAAAGGATCTAGGAGAAAGATGAATCTCAACTGAAGACTACTGTGTGACAATGTGGTTATTATAGCAGATATGTCCATAAATTTAAAACATTTCACTACTTTAGAGAAGGCTAAAATAAATACAGCAAACTTCTTAGGGATTGATTCTGCATACAAAATTCAAGCAAAGTTCCTATCCTCACAAATGAAGACTTCAGGATCTGTACCAATACTTTCTCCTGCCGTATAATTCAATAACTAGAACTACAAGGTAAAAAATGTATATAAAATGGAACCCTTTGAGATGTGGCTCTTCACTTTGTCAAAAGAAAACTGTGCAGTCGGGTTATATGAAATCAGACTTCAATATCTCTGTATGATTGAAAAAAACCATACTGCCAGAAATAAAGTTCATCTGCACTGAAGTTGGTGTTGCTGCTTCAGCAAATTACTTGTGCAAGTGGCAGTGATAATTGCAGCCAAGGAAATTATTCCTAGCAAATTATTTATTCAATGAGTTTCACCATTTCTTCTGTCCATGATTTTTCTTTGATCAGATGGCAATTCTCTCAGTGTTATTCTCCATTCAGAATTCTTAAGAGATGTCATCACTCGATCCAAAAGACATTCACAAACAGCTATTCAAAGTCCACATCTGGCTTGAAGCCTGTGTTTGTCTCCAAGACTGTCAGGTAGCAGATGTCTCAATAACTTCTCAGTAACCTTTGTATAACATCTTGGAAAAAATGTGTGTGACTTCCTTTCTATAAAGGCTGACTTGCTGAAAATGCAATTCTTTATGCTAACTCTGTGAAACAAAGGCTTAACATAAGCTATGGGACGAAAGCTTAAAATCTAAATACAGCTTTTTAAGCACATTTTTCTTGAGCGTTTTCTACTTGAAATCCAGTAAATTTGAAGCAGTGGTGAAAGTAACCAACAGAGCTGATAACTCCTCCTTGGAAATACTATACATTACTTTCCCCCTGGTATTTCCTAATTCACCTGTAGGGTGGCAAGGGAGGGAAGCTGGAATCTAGGGGGCATCAAGTGGACTCAATTACCATAGAATCAAGTGAAAAAAGAAGCAATCTTTAAAGGTGTAATCTGTCTGTAACCTCCTCCTTTCCACACCTACTGACCTGTCCTCCCTTTTCCCCCCCCCCACCTTTCTTCTTCATCCACCTGCTGTGCCCACAGCAATTCCAAGCTCTTGAGCATCAGCTATGATTGAAAAACTCCGTTCTTTATTTTTTCCCTCTAGTTTCATATTTATACCCATATTCAGTGCAGTAATGTTTACTAAAGATACCAAGGATGGGTGCATTGAGCCAAAGCCACATCCTCGTCTCTTCAGCAACTTCCTACTCACTAATCTAATATATACCTGCCTATTGTACTTTTGAGAGAGATAGGTAGCTGGTTAGTAAATGGAAATTCTGATGGGATTTCATCTGCATAAAGTAGTAGGACTTGAGCTGTCAGCATTGTGTCTCAGGTATTAAAACCTTCATTTAGAATACTTCAGATGTCACAAAGAATGCTGGACATACTCTTTCATTGTGTTGCATATTCTCCCTACTGTGCACTACCAAATACTCTATTCCCCATAGTGATTTTGGAAAAGGAAAATATAATATTTCGTAATAGTTTTCTTATTATTTTTGAGGTTTTCTAATAACAACATTCAGGAGACATTATTGTGCCCTTCCATAGGAAAATTCTTTTTTTGGTTGTATTAAAAATCATTCATCTAAGGAGTTTAATAAAATTCCTATATAAAGAAGTTCTTATATTAATATATGTATTTTATGCCACTTCAGCAGTAGTTCTAGCTTTAATTTTGTGTAAGCTATTTGGGGTTGATTAACTAGCATATAATCTCTGCCAGCCAAATACATGAAAAGTTGGTAGTGTATTTTTAATCATCTATATTCAGAGCTGGAAATTAATTTCACTTTGATTTTTTTTTAAACATCTCCTGATTAAAACTTAAGCAGTCAAACTCTCAGGCATTTAACTTCAATGTTGTGTCCTCCTCTATCAGAACAAAATTGGGCATTTTCCTATACACAATAGAGAAAAAAAGCAATTACTATCAATCAGTGACTAAGCAACAGATTGGAGTATTTAGAAAGACTCATTCATACACAGATTTGCAGCAGTGTTCAGCTCTTCTGATTAGATTCCATAGATTTTAAATTGTAGCTAATTAGGCTGTCATAGGTTCATTAATGGCTCTACTGATTCAGCACTCCCTCACCTGCATGCATATTAAAGCTCATTAGCTCCCTTGTCTAAAATACCACCTGCATTAATTGCTGCTGATGCACTAGGACTCTTCAGAAGGCTCTTCTGACAACTAGTCTACCTGCTTGTAATACCCATTGCCCCCAGAGCTCTTCAGGAGAGCTAGCAGATAAAGTTCATAGTGTTTCACACATTGTAATGCTGCAGCTGTTGTGAGGGCAGTCAAGCCTGTTTTCTGCTTAACAGCAGGAAATAAATAATTAGCAGTGGCTGTACTGTAATGCTTACCACAGGACCAGTTTATTTGCTCTGGAGTCTCACTACTGTAAGACAGCTAACGGTATCATGTACTAACAAAGTGCTAGGGGAAATCCAAAGCCATAAATAATCTATTTTGACCAAGAAGAATAGATGACCTCAACTTAAAGCAGGCCTGATATTCTGTGATCATTTTAGATTAAATGTTTGGCAGGTTATCTACCCTAAGGACAGTGGGCCGGGTTTGTGACACAGGTCTCACTTATCCTGTACTCCTTTTATTTCTTATTTTTAATGTAGGTATCCTCATGGGTATCAGGGTGATAAATTGTGTACCACAGGGCTGATATTTTACAGCTTGAGCTGGAAGCAACTGAGAGAGTTTGCTCTAAGAAAGAGTTCTTCCTGTCTCCTGATTTCCAAGTAGTTACAATCAAAGACAGACCAGTGAGATAACACGTGACCTAAACTCAAAATACCACTGATAACAATACTGACAGCAGATCGCTCTGTTCAAAGGCTGTTCAACTGCAAACAATGCCTTGCCTTGTTTTTCGGTAAGCAATGGTAACCTTCTAAAGAAGGTGCCCATAAGTATAATTTAATTGTACTGAGGAACCTTTATTGTTTTCTCCCAGGAGTTAAATATATCTAATTTTGAAGTAATATTTCATATTTATAGTCATATTTTCACATAGTTGTATTATCAATCTCCCAAAGTTTCTTTTTTTCTCACGTCTTTATATTCAACTAAATTAATAGAAATACTTTTAAATTAAACAGCGTATTTTTAAAAATACTGAAATGGCAATAATTGAATATTTACGTGTTCTTTCTCTACACAGACATATATGTATACATATGCAAGCATCTACACCCCCTAAAAATTTTGTGCGTATTACAGAAAATAGAGAATTCACAAAGTTCTCGCTTGGTTTCATTCACTGTAAGGAATATTGGAGGGGGGTGGATGAACCATACTTGCACCTTCTTTGCCTTGGAAATATTCAAAATACCTCCTGAAGTTCTCTTTTACAAAATTTTGAATAAGATATTTAGAAGAAAGAGTACTACAAATGGAAAGAAAAGTCTCTGTTTCATACTAATAATTGTGAATTTACCATGCAAACTGACAATTCCAGACTTTCTTCTTCAATATTGTAAATACTTGATGGAATGGGGAATCATAGAATAGTTAGGGTTGGAAAGGACCTTAAGATCATCTAGTGCCAACCCTCCTGCCATAGGCAGGGACACCCCACACTAAACCGTGCCACATAAGGCTGCGTTCAACCTGGCCTTGTATCTCCAGTGCAGTGAAAGCTAAACCCTGTTTCTATAGAAATCATGGTCAAAGCACTGACTTAAGTGATGAGTGATGCTTCAAATAAATAAAAATACAGGCGGTATTAGAACTGAATGATTACTGTCTGAAGCTCTTGCTCTGACACTGGGTTCTTACCTGTCCTTTTAAAAACACCAAAACATTTAATTGTGGGTGAAAACCATCAGTTTGAGTAAACTCAGTTTACTCAACAGGCACTGCATTATTGGAAGACACAGAACAGTTAAAGCTTTCAGTTCTATTCCTCTTTCTTTCTACTGGAAAACCTCAAGTGTTTGATGACACACACCACAATTCCTGTTGTGAATGCATTAACATCCTGTTACTTTTTTTCCCCCTTTACTAGTGTAAAGGAAAGAAGGAGCACAGGGTTGTTTATTTCAGCCTTAGTTCACCTAGGTCCAGCTCTTGAGTGAGAGTACAAAAAACCCCATCCACATGGTTAGTGTAGTTTTGTTACGATCAAAGGCAGCATCCGTGTTTCTAATAGTCGTGTCACTATGGTGAAAAATGAATATTTCACAAACTGTTCCAGGCCATCAGGGGTTAGTGTAAAGGGAATCTAGATAGGCAAGCTAACAATAAGCCTTCAGCTGAATTCTGATCTATACTTTGATCTAGCAAGTCTGAAAGCCACTCTCGCAAAAACAAACCCACTGTATCAGCAGCAGGTGGCTTAAAAATACTTTGCATGATCACTGAGGCACGGACAGATGGAACCAGCAAAGCAAACCCACTGATGATGGTTTAGAACTATTTTGGCAAGATCCAAGATGTATTCCCTTCTTCCCACCAGTGTAACTGCTGACAGATGTAAGAAAATGAGAGCTCAGCTCCCCACCTCTTCCCACCTTATTCATTCTCTTTGGTTCTGCAGAGCTCTGGAATGTGACAAGAAGGGCTTATATGAAAGGATTCCACATGGAGCAGGCTTTAATTCTAGTCAAGGCATTGGCAAGTGAGAAAATTACTCCTTATAGTGTATTTTCCTGTAAGATTTACTTCTTCCTTTCCCTCTTATTTTAATTAAATGCACTTGTGGGCTGAAGATTAAAATATTGGCTCTTTATCTTTCAGCTTTTCTTTAGAGCCTAGCTGTATTCTAGAGGTAATCACATTTATTAATTCTTTTGAATGACATTCCCCATTTTGGCCTGGCACAGATACAGCTTTGATTCCAGTGTGGCTGTGATCATGATTCAGTTTCAGCTTATAAGTCACCAATCCTCAAGTATTTTTCCATCTAGACCTAGGTTATAACACATACCAAGTAATGACAACTGGCAACAATTTGCGCCTTTGCTGTCAGTCTCAGCTGAGTGATGATACCAGAAAGACCAATGCGCATTCTTACCCTTAGATGCGGGATCTGGGACACAGCAATTGGGAACATGAAGATGGCACCTCTTGCTGATGCTTTTTTACCAGCAAGTGAAGGGAATCCTTTTGGCAATCTGGTGTTTTCACAATATATTCGACTAAGTGTTTTTGAAGTGTAGAAACACCCAAACTCCTCTATTTCTTCTAGCTTTAGCACTGTGTAGAGTTGCTGATATTTCCCAGATGTGCTGTCTGAGAAGATCTGTTGCATCACGAGACTTTCCACAAGGGAAACACACAGGTGCTCCTAGCATCACAGAGAATAACAAAGGATAAGTTTTGCAAGCATATACAGGATCAAATGCTCACGCAGTATTAATCCATGGTGTTGGAAAGAATGTATTTTTTTTAGCTTATAAACAGATTACCACGCACTACCCCATGCAAGTACTTTTATGTACAAATCACAGAGGTGTTTATCCATGCTGAACAACGGGATTATTTTCCTCTTCTCGCATGCACACGCACATTCTCCTCTTTGGAAGAGAACAGAATGACAGTTTGAAGATCAAAATGTTTGTTTCTTCTCCAAACATCATCCTTTGAGCACTCTAACGTAAGTGTCAGTAAGAAAAATCAGAGGCACTCCTGGAAGGGAGGATGTAGTTTTTCCTGGCTTTTTTCTCAATAGAGTGCATACTGAAACCTCTCCCCAAACCTGGGATTAGTTATCACAATCTGCTCACCTGGACACAGAGAAGAGCTACTGGCTGTGATCCAGTAAGCAACGTGGCTTCCTGCCAGCTATCCTGCCACTGATGGAGAGCCACTCTGCAGTGACGACATCCGGATACGTGTGATCTGCACCAATGGTTTTGACATGTCCCTGGGCATGAAACTTTCTGTGGGCCCCAACCGTAGCTTCATTTGCACCAAGGAGTTGAGTCAAAAATATCGACATTAGGCAGTGTTGTCATTGTTCATTAGCATCAATGGGAGCTGCCTTTGGATTAGACCTGCGGATTTTGCACTCCATTGGAAGTGTACACTTTTTTCCCTTCATTTTTCTTGTCATAAGAAGAGAATATAAGGGCCCCTCTTTTCTGTTTCTTTGTTTTGGTAACCTGTTCAGCCAGCATATCTATATGACTGGTTATACAGTCAGGTATGAACACAAACTAGTTTTGAGGCACATTCTACTTCTATGTTTACCTTAAGTAAACTAGAAATGTCCCGCTTTTCTTTTCTTCATGTTTGGTCTGTTTATCTTTGAAACTGCAATGTTAGCAAGAGAAAATCCTCTCAGGTTCTTGCTGCAATGTCTTTTATTATGCTTACACAAAAGGGAATGCACAGTGCCTCTGAGACCTTAAAGAAACCCGACAGAAAGGACAGGCCTTTGAAGTCTGAAAAACATGTATAATCTACTTTTACTTAGTCTAACAGAAGAACCATATTTACCATGCTCGTGTCATTATGGATTTTAGGTTTTTGTTCTGAGTACAAGGTGTATGATAGTCTGGAGATTATCAATTTTGGATACATTTGAAAGTTGACTTTGATCTCCTTAGAGCTATCAATCTCAGCTTTGGAAGGAACAAAGAGATAAGAGAAACTAGAAACCTAATTTGCATTTGATACCTCTGAAAAAAAAAAGTAGAGAAAACATGGAACTAAATAACTAGAAAGCCAAAAGTCTTGCTCTATTCACTGCAGGGTCTTTGTAAAATTGCTTGTTTTATAGCTAGAGAGACATCCAACAGACTGTAGTGAGATAAAAAACAGTAACTCAATTATAGCCATGGGCAGCCTTATCCTTTATATGGCTCGTAAAACTAGGATTTGTTTTTAATGATGAACTAGAACCTGTATCTTCTGCAAGATATAAGCCAGAAGCCACACAATAGGGCATTTATTTAGACTTCAGAAAGAAGTCTGATAAAAACTAGGTGATAATTATAAAAGGGAATAGAGGAATAACGCTCTGTTAAGAGCTCTGCTTGAAAGTGTGTTTTGATAATTTTTCTTTTTAATCGATTTCATCCATTCTCTTATCACATCACACCACATCTCCAATGATTTAATGCCAGCACACAAATACTGCATGACTTTCTTCCCATTATCAATATGAATGAAGTGCCCTACCAGAAAGGGTCAGAAGAGCCATTGCCCTTTCCCTGTGTAATTGTTTTCTGGAAAAAAACACACTTCTCTTGTGTTGTCTGCAAGAAAATGACCAGGTCAACATGCACTTCGTCAACATTGCCAACTCTAACATAGGAAATATAGCAGGAGCTATACTGGAAAACAATGTGTAAATGCCTAGCACAGCTGAATGCTTTAGTGCACACAATTCTCCCCTGAAGAATAAGTACAAGGCATTTGAAGGAGAGCCTAGTAGTGTCATTTAATACAAAGGGGTGGGCAACTTTCCCTTTATGGCACTCAAAGTCTTCAAATGTCTGAGTGACTATGAGATACTGCACACAGTTGAGAGGACAGAGAACTCTGGGGATAGTTGGTGAGTGGATATTCAGCATCAGTTTGCCAGCCAGCTTTCAAACTCACAGTGAGAGACTGCTGCGGCAGAGCCAAGCTCCGGTGTAGCCAGCCTTACTATCCAGTCTAGCCACTTCTTTCTGCACCTAGAGACCCAGACTGTTCTGTAGACTGCAGCTTGATGATGCACTGTCAAACCTCCAGGAAAGCAGTAAGCGTCATTTCACCACGTATGAAAATACCCGTGCCCAGGGGCGATAGCTGGCTGTTTCTGTATTACTGCCAGGTGGTCTTACACTCTGATGATTTCAGCCTGAGAACCAATGAATAGAACAGAATAGACTCTCATCGGCCTCATTTAATTATCTCATAAGGGAATTGCTCATGGATCAGAGGACATGAATTGAGGTGCATACAGACACCAACCAAAATCCTGTTTTTTCACTTATGACTAGCTGCAAAATTCTCACTGACAGAAATGAAGGCAGAATTTCATCCATTGAAACTAAAAGTGGAAATCCCTGTGTAAAAAATGAGAAAAGGTTACATAGGGTTGAAGGAAGGACATTTGACAGTTAAGGTAAGCCAGATAACTTGTAATGTACAACATGATCCATTCTCTTAGCTAAGGCAATACATTTCACTTCATTCCTAAGCAACAGCTGGGGATGAGGTGTGTTGGAGGGTTTGGGGGGTGGATTTTGGTATTGGGGCTTTTCCCTCTTTCTTATAGCAAGTGATAGACTGCAGGTTATTTAAGTCAGATAAAAGACTTTCACGTTTTTCTATATTATTGTATAATATTTGTACTCTGAAATTCTGATTAGAGCCTACAGTAACTTCAATGACATTTTCATTGCATCAGGTAGTACAAATGACATGGTAGTTTCAGTGCACGTTCTTCTGGTTTTTGTTTCAACCATTCTTTATTTATCCTCCTGTCTTGTGGCAGAAGTTGTTCTCTTTCTCCTCCATTTTGTGAAATACTAAGTGAATAAAGTTCTTGTTGTTTCAAACCATTCTACAGCAGCAAGCCCTAAATACTCACTGATGTATTTGAAAGCTGATGTCTGAAACAGGGATATCTAAAGTGTAGTGTGCCAAAGTGTGAGACATTTTTGTGGATACGGAATTCTGTTTCTTTATTTTTATATACCCATTTTCTAAATTTAGAATTAACTCAATGTGACAGTCCTTCATTAAACTTTCGTGTGTTGTCTGAGGACATCCGTTTATGGAAACCATCACTGAGAATATTCTTCTTCTTTCCCAATAATATAGACCAGGAGCAATTCTGAAAAAGTCTGCAACAGCTTTGCACCTCTGGATCTCAGCTGCTTTTTAACTCATCTTGTCACATAGGATGCCATTCAAAACTGGATGCAAAAGAACATTGTACTGCCAAAACTTTGTTAGAGTGATATGAATAATAGCAAGATTAACGAGAGGAAATTGCAGCCCAGTGTGGTTTCAGCAAGTGACCTGAGAACAGATATTATGTCCAGTTTCTTGGTGTCAGTTTATAACAGTGAGGGTCATGTTCTTATTCTGAAGAATGCTAAGGATCATTTCAGCAGTATATTTCACTTGTTGACATAAGCTATGATGCTTTAATTCTTTGCTACAAATTTCCTCATTTTTGGTGTGAAGAGCTTCAACAGATTCATACTGTATTTTCACCCTAGTAGATTTTCCTTTCTGATTTGTTTCTAATAAAGCGTATAGAACCAGTTTGATAAAAATGTTGCAATTAATAAAACAAATCCATGGGTCAGTTCCACTGCAATCAATGAAACATTTCTGTCAACTCCACGTTCTGATTCCAGTGGACCACACTAATAAAATATAATGAGAAGGTTATTTTAAAGAAAATAGGGGTGGAAAATGGACAAGAGTAAAGGAAAAGGACTGAGAAAATTGTTCCTTAAGAGAGACATCATTCATCAGGGACCTGATTCGAAGCCCATAAAAGCCAATGGAAAGCCCCTCAGTAGCATATAGATTGGCTTCAGATTAGTATTTGGTTTTGTCTCAAAACCGCAAAAGTCGGAGCCTGGTGAATGTTCCTCTGTATTTCACAGACAAAATGTTTATTTATTTACTTGGTATTGAAGATTTATTTGTGATCGAGGCTCAGGGTATAAGATAATAAGACCTGATAATTGCTGATACATAAAACCAGTGAGTTACTGATCTTCTTCCTGAGTCAAATAAATAAAGGATTGCTTCTTTTCATGACTAGAGTACTTGGTTGTGATTAGTTTGTTCATTTTTTCTGACCTTTTTTTATCCTTATGCCTTGTTTTCCAGCACAGTTCTCTCCTCAAGCTTCAGTACACCAAAGCTGAACTAGCTTAGTGGGCAGCATTTCAGTTTCAAAAGACATAGAAACAAGAAGGATGCAATGCAGCAGAAAATTAAGTGAGTTTTATTCACACCCTATGTAATAAAAGTATATTACTCACCATGAGAACTAAAATGTGTGGATCAGATCTCCCAGAATGAAAACACATGCATCTCCAGTAGGAACTAAATATTCTCTTCTGGAGAAACTCCCACTCTCCCAGTTCTTGGGTCAAGGATGATAAAATATATCACTCAGATTTATTGAGACCAGCTCTATGCTTGTGCTAGCGAAAGGAAAAGGCCGCAAAAATGCCTCTCTGCTCTTGCCTTGCAGCCCATTGCCATGCTTAAAGCCGTTAAAGTTGCAAAGGCTGCTGGGAGCTAATGTTGGCATTAATTAGCCTCATCAGTCTGGGTCAGGAAAAGAAGAGGGTTATGACCATTTAACCGACATGTTCTGATAAGAGATTTAAGGCCAAACAATCTTTTTGTAATCTCTGTAGTTGCTGGAAGTCAGTGAAAATATGGTTTAGTTCTTACTACAGATTTCACACAACCCTGACGTGAGGTGCTATGAGGTTTCTACTTGCCTAGAAATGCATAGATTCAACAAGAAAAAGCCCTGGAAACTTAGCAAGTGCAGCGAAGCTTCTGAAATAGTGTCAATGGTTTGGTTAAGTCTAATTTTCTGTTTCTGTACAGCAGGAATTTCAAGAAGTTAGGCATGCATAACTTCTATAATAAGGAACTATTTTTGAAACCTGAAATAGTACATCAAAAACCGTGCTGAAAATGGATCCTAAACAGTCAGTTTCCAGCGTACTGTGGTATCCTATTCTTGCAAAACTAATTCTCAGCATTCCCCAAAGTTAGTTGAACTCAATGTTCAAGGAACTTAAATGTTTATATTTACATCCAATCAACAAAGTACCCTCTTGCTTCATAATTCTTTTGAGAATGCTGGCCAACAAATTTCTCTCTCCAGACCCAGGCTGGATACGAGGATGTTTGTTATGAATCCGGCTAAGAAGTATTTTCTTAATATTTTCTTAATTAAAATAATCATATGTTCAGAAACTATCTCTAGTTCCATATGGAAAATACCATGTAAAAGTAAGTGTAATGATGACAGTGAAGAAAAAACGTTGATGTGCAATCTCTAAAGCGAGGTAGACTGCAGTGGAAGTTTAGCACTGTCATTTGAAATGGTTTTTACTCCTTTGAAGTCAGCAGTTTTGAGATGTTATCATCTGCTGATTGTGAAATCTGTTGTGATCATATTCTGATTAGGTTCTCCAATCCCCGTGGATCATTGCTCACATAACATTGTAACCTTTTCTGGGCTGATTCAGCAAACTGTGTATAGAATTTAATGATAATGAAGAATTATTTGAACTCTCAGTCTTTCATGATAATCCTGTGTGGGACAGATGAATCTTAGGAAAAAGAATTACTTTTGTCTTAGGTGAACGGTTTTGCAGTTAAACAGAGGAATTCAATCCATAGACTATTTATATAGAAGCTTTTACCAATGCCAGAAACAGTGGTGCTGTTTCTTTGAAAAGACAAGTTAAAAACTGCAATATTATATCATTTCATCCCTATACAGTCTCCTTCTGTTCTGACATGTCATGTCCATGTCTCCTTTAGAACTTGTGGTCTGGGCACTGCAATACTATGTTGTAAAATAAGCCATATTAGGATATTAGGAGAAATATTCACTTTCATATTAATAAAAAAATCACTATTATATTTATTACTCATTTTTAAGTTGTAAAATTATCTAAATTAAATTAAAAAGTTGTAAAATTAACTAAAGGCTACAGTGATAATGAGTCCTTTATACTGGATACTGCATGAACAGCTAATAAAATTCATAAAACTTCTACCAACTTCCAAATTTCAGTGCAGTTAGCATAGAAAATAAAACCTCTGTCACTAGATGCTTCAAATAACTTAGACAGGTTGCATCAGAAAGCTTCGCCACTAAGGGACCATGAAATATGCAAAGTGGCAGTTGTTTCTTCTATGATTTTCAGTTAATTTTCAAAAGAAGCTATAGGAATATATTGCTGATGAAGATGCAGTATTTCAATGAGTATGCAAACTGAACTATTACATCTTTGTGGTTCATCCATCACCATATGCCACTGACACTTTGATAAATTATCATTTATTTATAACTTAGTTTATCAATGATTTTTCTGCAATGTAGGTGATTATACTTGGTTCCAGATGCTAATTTTCGAAAGTTTACAAGAAGTGGATCATTTTATGGAGGCCAAGTCAGAGACGATAGCAATCAGACGTTTGTAGCGTTTCACTTCAAAGCAATTCAACTGGGATCGAGTCAGAAGAAAGTGGAGCTGTGGCTATCCAAAGTTTTCTAGTCCTTTACCCAGAGTTACTTTATTGTCTCCATTCAGTTCCCAGTGTCTTATATAACAAAAACACATATGCAATTTTCTCAGCCAATTGCTGGTATGATTTCAGGGAAAGGATATTCCTCCCACAGGCATAAACGCTTCTGCAAGTCAGAAGAAATGTAATAGGGAAAAACGGAAGACATTTTATTTTCTTGAATATTTGCAGACCGCATATTCTATACATTTCATTTCTATTGCAGTCCATGCTTTATTTATTGGCATGTTCATAATCATAGCAATGACTGTATCTAAAACCCTAGGTGTCTATGAACACTGATTTCGAAAAGCTGTGATATTTAGAGGTTTTTATATGAGTGAAGTAGTTAAAAACAAGACATCAGTGATGGAATGTCTACAAAGATAAAACTGATAATATACTCTTGTAGAAACCATCTGTGGGTAGGTTAAAAACTTTTATATATTGTGCAGGAATAAGTTCATAAAATGTCGCATGCTGTTTGATTCAGTCAATGCTATTTGTCTAATTTTCTGGTGGGAATCAGAAAAGAAACAAAACCTGAAGACAAGAAATAGGAGTGTCCCTTTGGTCAGGGAAAGCATGCCATGATTATCTGTGCAAAAGGAAATTCCATCAGTATAACAGTGGGCAGACAAGAGTTATGCTGCATCTTGAACCTAAAGGCGGAGGAAATCCATTACGTATGTACACAAGGCTACAGGGAAAACGCTGATCTGAGCATATAGGTTTTGAGCATGGCAGTGAAATGTGTTTCAAAGGACACAAAGAGGAGGATGCAATAATGAAAACACAAATGGATCAGTGAGAGATAGTGCTGGTATGTTGGATGGGCATTTTTTTCCCATGATGCCACAGAAGAAAAAGCAACACAAAAGTAGAAGTATGGGTACTAATTAGAAACAACTGAGGGCCTGTCATTCTGTCACTCATATAGTATTTACATATACAAACCCTATCTGTATAGGGAGCATGTTATGCTGGAATATCCAACCGTATGCCATATGATCTTTTCATATGACTGCTGTGGTTTACCACTGTGGAAAGGCTCAGGAAAAGAGCTTGCAATACTCACAGAGAGTAAGGTTTGTTTCACAATGGAGAGTTTACCAAAACAACACTAAATTAGTTTTAGTCATTCAGATGTGCTTTCAAATACAATGAAGAGTTCCCACACATTACTTGTTTTTAAACCTCACTCTCATAGAAATCAATGCATTTCAGGAATTGTCTGTAGGTTCACACTAGCCTAGTAGCAGCATTATGTTTTCATTACACCAGTCTAACATAATTACTACTATAATACCTATTCCCAAAATAATTCTCCTTCCCCACCTCCCTTTTCCCCTACAGGTTAAAAGTAGCAGCAAATCTCAGTCTCTACCTACAATGAAAGAAGTGTTTCAAAGGGTGATGGCTCTCTTAGGCAAAGGGAAAAGAATAAGGAAGCTGAGAGTGAGCTGACAGAATCAAGTGAGTACATGACGCTTGATCAATGCTTGCCATTGTCGGAGACATTCTTTAGGGAAATTTGCCACTGCAGATGTCATACACTAAATGAAGTGGAACAGAATTAATACAGAACCTGCAACACTAACAAAGAAATTTTCAGGGCTGCAGCTCTTTGTTGCTCTTCCCATTCTACAACTGCTCTTTAAATTGACTGCATTTTGGGATGAACTGATATACCCTAGCTTTAAGCCTCTGATATTTAAACTGATTATGATCCCAAATGCACATCACAACATTGATTTGTTTTTAGTCAAAAACCAACCTGCATCATATTCATATGGAACATCCATGTGTTGAAATATTTTTGTAACCAACCAGTGTAGCAGCAAGACAAACTTATTTTAGTCCTTCTCTGTAGTCATTTTTTGACACAGTTAAGGTTGGAAAAGTGGGAGAGAACAACAATGATGTAGAAACACTACAAATTTTCTGTGAAGGAAAGGGAATTGTGCAGGTTTGTTTGTTGCTTTTTTATTTTTGTAGCTACCTCCCTGGCCAAAAACAGAAATAAGAAATCCCTCAGACAAAATGCTATCGAAATTCAATAGCTCAATCAATATCAGTGGAGGATCTGTAACAAGGAATAATTCTATCAGCACTATATGCAAGTAATAAAGGTGATAGGATTTTCTGATTATGGCAAATGTCTCATCTAGGTCATGCTCCCTCATTGTTGTTCTCTCCCTTGTTGCATGTGGTCACAAAAGAAATTATGACAAAATCCTGGAGGAAAAAAAGAAGGTGTTTGTTATATACTCCTTCACACAAAGGAACGGGCATTGTCTTTTGTGTGTGCAATTAAAATACTGAACAACCATTTCCACACTTAGGCTGCACTGAGCCCTTTATTCTTTTTTATCTTTTTCCTTCCCTTTTTTAACAGAATATTTTATTAGTTTCTAATTCTGCTTAGGACCCACTTTAGTCATACTTTCTGCCTTAGATTAATTACCCTGATCTAATTCATTTAGTGGAGGACAGCTGCGGTACGTGGGTTGCCCACTGATGTATTGTGTTAAATGATGCCCATCTGTCATTGCAGCGTATCAGCATGGATTCAGTGTCATCCACTTCATTGGCTCTGCTGAGATGTGAAGTACAGCTACGATGTTTACCACTGTTGTTAATTTAATATCTACACCTTTAATAACCTGAGTGCTGTCATTCGCCGAACAATAATACATGATGGCCAGTGAAGAACCAGATAGAAGGCATTAACTTGACAGCATAGTACACCATTTGCTGCAGTTAATTAGAATACTTCTGGGCAGACTTACTGTTGAGGTTCTTGTAGGGCATTCCCATGCAAAAATGCCTTATTGAAAATAAAGGTAAAAGAAATCCCTGTTAACACTGATACTGACAAGTATGATCATTAGTCCATTCTCTCGACTCAGAAATGGTAATTTTTTATAAGACCTATTTTCTCTTACTTACCACAGATCTGTCTCCTGCTCTTTCTTCCAGCCTGCTTCCTGTCTCCCGTCATTTCTTTTCCCCTTTCTTTCTCTGAAAAAGAAAAAGGCTGGGGGTAGCACGTCCAAACACAAACTGTCATTTCAGTCCACTGTTTTAAAGGTAAAACCAATGTGGATTGCTCATTGTACAAATGCCAGGTTCAGACACTGACCCTTTAATGAATGTGAAGAAGTAACCCATTCAAGTGTTCTGTCTGTGGTTTTCTTTCTGAATGGAAAAGGTAATAATAAGAAAAAAATGGTAAATTCTCATCACAAAAGGTGTATGACACAGTTGGAAAAAATTGAAAATTGATGTTTGTATATTCTGCAGAGTGATATTTTTAAAAGCTGCAATATTTTATCTGTAGGCTTACATGAAAACTTCACTGGATTGAAAAACAAATGCATATAGAAAGAAGTACTGTGGGCTGTTAACCCACTTTCACATATCTCTGCAGACAGGAATAGACACACACACACCACCACACTGGTTATCTTTTTTAGGGAGCTAGGGAAACCCATATGATTGCCTGCAGCTGGTAGTGTGGTAGTGTGTGATTAGTGTTTTAAGACTCTTGGCTGTGTGCCTCAAACAGATATTCAGCTTTGGAGCAAGACTACCACCTGTTACACAAGCTTGCAAAACCTCAAGACTCAAACTCAATAATTCGGAATATTATTTTGAGAAGAATCTTGCTGAGTCCATTGCTTTGCTTCTTTCTTTTAGATGGGCCTAAACAGGAAGGGTGCCTCAGTGGTCACAGGATGGAAGAAATAGTTCTTCCACAGCATTTCTATTCAATTTAACATTGCCCGAGAGTAGAAGGATTTGCTAGGGGGCTTAGAGGTCTAAATGACATTAAGGATCTGGGACTTCATGTTTGTTTGCCTGTTTTCTTGTTGCAAAATGGGGACTTTCCTATGAAACTAGCATGGTATTAAATGCCATTGAGGATCTTCATGTACAACACTGACAGACAACACACTGATTTAGGCCTGAGGGCTGGTTGCTGAATGTTGATGTTACACAAGATGACCCTCATGCTCCCAGGCTGGCTTGGTTAAAATAAGCCTGTAAGCCCTCAGATTAGCATTGTAGAGAATGAGTTCCAAGTTGTAGCATCCGACTGCTATTTTAATACAATATCTACCTTTTTGCATTATACAAAGAAATATTAGAAGCCACCAAACTGTGAACAAGGTGTCTGCAAAGAACCTGAATGTGAAGCCATGTAGGTGCTCCACATATAAATACCTTTGCTGACTACTGTGAAATGCAGGTAGTTGACTGAACACAGATAAACAACTCTTTGGGTACAATAAAGATAGAGCAAAGCTGCTGAATTTCATTCTACTCCCAATGCATTTACATGGGGAAAATGACAAATTGCATTGTTTTGAGAAGGAACATGGGCCCAAATATTTCTGGTTTTAAAACCTTATAATATAGCTCACATCTTTATGTTTGTAAGCAGGAAACTTCATCAATAATTTCCATTTTGTGTGTGTTGTACTTTTCCCTCAAAGAATAAAATGAGACAAAGGACAGATGGCTTTAAAGGACTGGGTGTTCATTAGGTTCAACTGAAAATAAGATTATTTTTTTAAACCATTCTTCCTGAAATCACACACAAAACAATTTTGGGAGAGATAAGAAAGGGGAAAGACAAAGAGGCAACTTTATTTTAATAGGCTCAGATTTTAACTTTTTCCTTTTACTGTAACAACAAGTTTCATTGATAATAATAGAAGCTAGTTGAGCCAAAGGAAGGCAGACAGGTTAGGGGAACCAGACACAGAAAATGGGATTTGACTACATCCAAACATGTATTCATTCTTGACTTCCTTTAAAGATGGTAGAGATCTTATCAAGATAGTTAAAGGCAAATTAGGTAAGATTGGTCTTATTTTAGCAAATACATCTAAAACAGGCCAGATGGGTAATTCTGTAAAAATATAAAAAAAACCCCCAAATTCCAAAAACCCAAACCAGAACAAGAGAAATTCTACCCTGCAGCTCCTATTCAGAAGAGCACTTTCTTCTTAGATAGTGTGTTCTCCAGCTACTTGGTACGAAGCAGAAAGCAGGAGACTGCTATGTAAAAGGGCAAAAAACTTGAAGGATGAAAATTATCTATTTAGTTAGATGTTAACATTGGTGCATGAGCAAAAGCCTATAAAAAAGCACAAATAAATTAGAGATGGAAGTTATAAAATGGTTCCTAACCATTAGGGGCACAGGCACTGCATTCAGGAGGAGTGTCTAATGATCTGCTTGATTTTAGGATGGAATTTTATAAGTTTATGATTAGGACCGTTGGTCAAGACACTGATCTAGCTAGGCTGTGGAAGGGATTAAGAATACCCTGAACAAAACTATGTGTTCCTGTGGCCTAGGAGTGTTAGCCCAGATGCCCTAAAACACAGTTCTAACACTGTAGCCCTAGTTTTGAGGTATCAAACTGCCTCTTGTCATTTTGCAGGGTTAAATAAATGTTCACTGTGATGAAGACTGAAATCAAGAAGCCTCATCTCTAAATGACCACTCAACCAGAGAACTAAAGGATTGTTCTGTGACTCTCCTTCATATTCAGTCTCTAAATATTAAACTAAGAAAGAATTGCTTGGGCACAGTGGAGTGAAGTATGTTTCATGTCCACAGTGTAGAACATTTGGTTAAGCCTCTACCTCTTTGTTCAGAGCACTGACTCAAAGAGAGAGAAGTGCCTCTGCAGGGCTTAGATTTTTTGGAACATTTTTATTTAAAAACAGTTATGCAGTTTGAAAGGCAGTGTTTGAAGTGGGGTTTACCAATGAAATGGTTACATACAATTGTGTGCATAGACTCAGTGGAAAATATAGCTAGAGCCTGTTTTACCAAGTAAAATAATTGCACAACTCTTGTATATAATTTGAATGATGTCTGTGCTATCAATGAACTGCAAAACTTTGGAATCAGAGCAATATTGCTGTTCTTTTCAGTTCAAAGATACACAAAATGTGTAAGGAAAGAACTATGTGGAAAATACGTTTTGTGCCGTTAGTGAATCTTAGCTTTTGACAGTTTCTGAGAAATGCTTTCCCTGCAAAAAGAGAGTCACCCCTGCTCATACATCCTAGACACTTTCAATTTAACGCTGTACATCATAAAAGCAAGGACAATCTAAGGTTAAGGAAAGAAAGTTCTTCCTATTCTGAAAAGGATCTGTGAACAGGGCAATATCTCTTGAAGCAGCCAACTTCCTGATTAGAAGAAGTTGCATCAGAGCTATTGGTGGGAGGGAGGGGAACTTGGGAAATCAATGAAACTCTTTAAATACTATGTATGGCAAAAAGTCCCTTCCAGACTGAGATGGACCATACAAGTTTAAGGTCAAGTTTGCAGAAAACGGCTTTTTTCAGCCATTCACTTGACACCTATGAATTCCTACTTGCATTTGCCACAAAACAAAACAGGAAGGAAGTAAAAAACCAACAGCAAAACTGCAAACATCACTGTGCTATAGAAGTCTCACCAGGCTAATTGATGGCCACATGACTTACTTGATGTGCAATCAGTTCCTTGGTCACTATCCTTGATCTCTACAGTAAACCTCAAGGGAATAAACACATGGAAGTACGCAGACTGGTATCGCTCTTGCTTCTTAGGGCAACATGGGGTATCAAAACTGCTTTTGCAGCAGAGCAGGAGCAGCTAAGTATCTAAGAGATCACGAAACCAAGCCATAAGCTTCAGCCTTTTTCCAGACAGGAGACTGGAAATGGATCCTTTGCCAGCCCCGTGGCTGGCTCTGCGACATAGACCTTGAGCATTTCTTGCTGCCAGGTTTGCATGAATTGACTCCCATCACTCCCTTCAAGGTTGTCTGAGTCCCACTGCTGGAACCCAGTAGAAGGTACAGGTGATCTTTTCTCAGACTGTAATAAACATTGTTATCTGCCCATGCAAATATGCTGAACATTGAAGAGAAAGTCAGATGCAGATGTTTTGAGTTCACTATGTATTTTCAGTGCTAAGTTCTTTGCTTTCTCTTTTAGGCACTAGTGGCAGAAGGTTTTGTGTAGTACCTAAATGACCCTTCAAGATGGTTCCTTTAACCTGGTAAAGGAAAACAAAATAAAAAACCCCCCTATACAGACAAGGAGAAGTTCTGAATGGAGCTGTTGTTAGCCCAAAAGTTTTGAAAATTATTAGCAATACTATTGAAATTGTTAACATTATTTTATTTATGAGAGCATGGATTTGGTCCACCATACTTGGTTGGAATAATCTAGGCATCTTTGACTCAATGAAAGTTTATATTTGCAAGGAGGAGCAGAGGGAAATGATGTATTTCTTTCACTCAATTTATTTTTCTGAACCAAGACAACAAAAATCCTTAAAAAGAGGTAAACAAGTACCCAAAATCTCTTTATTTAGCTGAAACCATTTAGCCTGCACTTAAATGCACTTCCTTGCTCTCCTATCTGTGTTACATGAACAAGAATCACACCCACCACGAAGTTAAATCCTGATTTTAAAGCCCAAATCAGACAATAATGGCGCATAAATTATAGAAAGTCAGCAAGCAAGTCAATATTATGGGCTCCACAATAATTTTGGTCGATTTGATATAAAACATTCTCTTGTGCAGCCAGCAGTTGTAACCACAGTTAAACTAACTCTGCACAGTACAAAAGCAAATACATTTCATAAAATCTTATCTTTTGTGTCAACCCATCCTCAATATAAAACCTGATCCTTTTAAAGATGAGAAAGTTCCTGTTGCCTTCTATGGGTCAATTCAAAAAATCAACCGAGGATAAATTTCCATTCACCCCTGCTCATCTACATGTGATGAAGTCCTTGGCTGGGTATAATTCAGTTCCTATCAATGAAATTATGCGGATGCTGCTTAAGACCTTATTAGCTGTCAGACTGGCTTTTTTACTTGTACTTTGTGGTATATTACAGACACCAGTGGCACAATATTTTCTGGCCAGTGTCATGCTGGCAACTGAGATCCCATACTTACAAAATCAGTGAGCATATGTTACATTAAGCAAGCGAGGTGACAAAGAATATTTTTAAATCTGTTTAATAGATGTGTAAAATAAAATGTATGTAATGCGATATATATCCTTTTCCACAGAATATATTTCAGATGCATACTGCCCTTGCTCTCTCTGGGATTAAATATATTGAAAACAGGAAAATTATTAAAGGTTAAGTACTGCATTTTTCATTATAAATTTCCACTGCACAGTAATGAAAACTGAATAAGCAGATTAAAAAATGATTTAAAAATTAATCCTCAAATCTCTTCTTCAAGAGATTTTGTTCTTCAATTAGTAACTCAAGGTTTAAAAAATTCACATTGCAGAAAGGAAGCCTGTTCTTATTGTCCTGTCTGGTTTTGCAAATAACCTGGGTATAGCTGACTGAAATGGAAAATACTCTCTCAATCCTATTTTAACATCAGACTTGATGAGTAAAGTAAAAGAATTTTCGTATTAGTTTGCATAAACCAATATTGATTGGGAAGAAGCTGTGGTCACACTAGCTTATCATTACATAACCAAAAATTGTTTCTGGAAGAAATGAAGTTCTGACAGCTTTCAGATAAGAGAAAGTAGGTGTTTATTGACTGAATTTGAAATACTGAGTAAAATCACAGAATCATAGAATAGTTCGGGTTGGAAAGGACCTTAAGATCATCCAGTTCCAACCCCCCTGCCATGGGCAGGGACACCTCACACTAAACCATGTCACCCAAAGCTTCATGCAACCTGGCCTTGAACACTGCCAGGGAAGGAGCACTCACAGCCTACCTGGCCAACCCATTCCAGTGCCTCACCACCCTCACAGGAAAGAATTTCTTCCTTAGATCCAATATAAACCTCCCCTGTTTAGGTTTGAACCCGTTACCCCTTGTCCTGTCACTACAGTCCCTAATGAAGAGTCCCTCCCCAGCATCCCTATAGGCCCCCTTCAGATACTGGAAGGCTGCTCTGAGTTCTCCATGAAGCCTTCTCTTCCCCAGGCTGAACAGCCCCAACTCTCTCAGCCTGTCTTCATATGGGGAAAATTTGGATCCCACAGAAGATAAAGAGTCGATGACTACAGTAGTATATTTGCACTTCTTTTGAAGAAAACATTATAGTTTGCTGCTTTTGAGACTCACATTTTTCTTACTATTTGATGTGAAAAATCCCCATATATCATCTATGTAGTAAATTTGCTTTAACTGGGAAAAAAGTCTAGATTTTTTCTGTTTGCTGGGGTTTTTTTTGTTAAATCTGAAACAAATTTCTCCCCAGCACCTTGGCTACTCTGGGGAATCAAATACATTAGAACTAATTTGGTTAAAATTTTGTAATTCCAAAGAATTTAGAACCAAATCTCATTATTATTTTGTAACAAGTGACTATGAACCTGCATGTCTTAGCAAGATGACTGCTATGTAGTTTTTTGCTCCATATTTCAAGTTTTACAGTAGTAGATTTTTTATTCTTTTTTAAGGAGATTTTTAGTTTTAGTTTATTTTACTTTTTTATATTTAGGCCTAGGCGCAGAAAAAACCCTACGATCTAATCAGAAAAAGCCCCTGACAAATATGTGGAGATTGATGTATTTTTTTCAGGGCTATTATCAAATCACTAGACATTGAGTACAATAGGTTTTTCTGTCGCCCAGTTGTTTAGTTCTTCCATAGCTATGTAAATGCACCTCAAAGTACATCAGATTACCTTCCATTTTCCTCCCTGCCTCTAGCAGTGTTTTACAATATGCATAATACGGCTGCTCATATATTCTATTCAAGGATAAAGAGCGTAATTAAAAAGTGTACTGTATAGGTAATCTCATTCTTAACCAGAAACAGTAATTTCATTTTCACACTGACAAACTGCACTGAAATGTAAAGAATATTCTTTCTTCCTCTCTGGCCTCTTTGCTCATGCAGCTAAAGACCTGGTACTTTCAGGAATCATAGCAAAGCAATGCAAAGATGCAGGTTACAACTAAGTGTCATTAGGTCAATGGGACATATTCCTACCCTACTGGGAGATGCTAAGAGCTATATGACATCATAATTTCCAATCATGATGTCAAGAATTCATCATGTGTTTATGCTGAAATAATCTCCACAATAAAACTGAGGGACTAACTTTGCTCAAAGGGCTTCCTCTGAAGCTCTGCAAACTCTAGCTGTGGTACTGGGGATAGCCTAAGAAGAGGTTGGTTTGCAATTTTGATCCATTTCACTTCTGCAGTGAAAAAAGAAAAGGGGCATTTCCCTTCATTTGCTTGCACTCCAGCCTTTGCAGCTCAAAGGCAAACCTGTTCAGAAGGCAGGTAGTCTTGTTATTCTGTAGTGATGTGCTTATATATATATATGTATATATATATATACACACTGGTGTAGAAATTCTGAGATTAAGTAACTGAATGCTGAGAGATGGAGCCTTACAACCAGGTAATCTGGTTTATGCTTAGGCACTCAGTCCTGGACAGAGAACTTATATTGTTTGTAGATGCAGTGAACAAAACTGATTTAACAGGAACTGTGATCCCCTCCCCCACACTCAGGTAAAAAAACCTCAACACCATTGCATAGTGTAGTCTAACCTCCAATACTGTAATAGTATTCCTTCATTTTTAACCATACTGAACATTAACATGTCCTTGATGAGGGGCATCCTCCAAAAAAGGCTAAATTGAAGATGTCAAGACAGCATTTAATTTGATTCTTTATTCCAATATCACTACTGTAGGAAACCTGCCTTCTTGGTTTGTGNACACTCAGGTAAAAAAACCTCAACACCATTGCATAGTGTAGTCTAACCTCCAATACTGTAATAGTATTCCTTCATTTTTAATCATACTGAACATTAACATGTCCTTGATGAGGGGCATCCTCCAAAAAAAGGCTAAATTGAAGATGTCAAGACAGCATTTAATTTGATTCTTTATTCCAATATCGCTACTGTAGGAAACCTGCCTTCTTGGTTTGTTTTTTGGGGGATAAAATCACCCTACTTTTTCACCTTTCAGGAATAAGTTAGTGTTTATATGATATAGTTATTTCAAAGATATTTTTAGATTAGTTTAATGTTGTACAAACATGTGGATTGAAGGGAAAGTAAAAACAAAATAAAATCATTCTTTTGTCATGTTTTAGCTGTTTCTTGGAGGTGGAAGATCTGATTTATCCAAACAAATGAGAAAAAATTAGATTCCCTAGCATACTTTTATATTTGATAAGGACTCCCCTTGGCTTTGGGGTGAAGCCATGAGAAATGTTTCTGTTAAGCAGAATCTGGCCTGCTCTGGTTTAACCTGTGTATTTGAAGCCCTAAAGTATTTCCATATCCAGAATGGCTGAAGTGGCTTTTCTTCAGACACTACACTTTTCTGTACACCATGGTCCCTGAGCACCACAGTTATGTCCCTTGATAAGAGGTGCAGTAAGTGTCATGTTGGCCCTTTATCTGCTATCAGCATGCAAAAGATCAGAAGAAATGTACAGTGATATTTGTAATGCACTATGGATGGTTAAAAGGAATCTGTAGAGCTCAACTCGCTGTATCACAAAGACATAAGAGCTGGCTGTCTAAATCAGCACTGTGTTAGGGATAGAAAAACACTGACCAAATGCAGACTGAGAGAACATTGTCCCATTGCCAAGGAATTATGAAATATACAACTTATTGCAAAGTATTGATTGTTTTAAGACTTTATGCTCCACTCACTTCATATTATCAGAAAAAGCATCTTGAAATGATAACCTTGAAGTGATTGTGAAAACAAAGTATATAACCTTTTGATTTTGACATCATGGAAGGAAGTCAGTCAGTCATGAAACCATTTTGGCCCTTTATTGGCTTGCCCTTAAAACACTAGTCCCACTGCAACACCATGTCTTTTCATGTACGAGTTGTGGGTCTGAGTTTTGCGGGGGGAAGGTGAATGGCAAAGAGCACATAATAGCCAAATTAAAAATATTTCTGCTAATGTATTAGTGTGCTTCTGTATCTCCCAGAACTTGAACATTTCCAAAATGTAAGAAGCAACAAAGTACGGCTGCTGGAAAGACCTGTCTGCTCTCAGTTTGGGCTATGGAAAAGAGATCCATCAATATGTAGCTGAGATAAATGGAGGTGAATCACTTTTGAAGTGGTTTTGTCTTTCACATACTACACACAATGTCTGGATGATTAATTCTGAGTAATTACTTAAATTCTAGATCTCTAATTTTTATGAGATGACTCTCATCTGAGTGACTGGATTAACAATTTAATTCTCTAATCTTTTTGTTAGATCCATCAATGTTCTAATTACCTATAACATCATTTGATGCAGAGAAATCTTTTAACATGTGGCATTGATTTCAGATGACCAACCACAGCTCTGCATTAGGCACCATTACAGTATCTGATGGGCCGAACATAAACCAATTGGACCTGTAAGTGGTTAGCTCACTGCAAGGGAAATTCATTGCCTTTTAAAATAAGTTCCTCGAGCTTGATTTCACATGCAGCAGAACAGTTTAAAATAAATACACCTTTTTTGTCTATCTAAAACTTTAACAGAGCTTCTCTGTCCTTTCATATGGTTTACCCTCTATGAATCTGCACCTGGATTTCTGTATGTTAGTGCTATTGTTTTTCCAGACATATGTTTACTGAGTTTGTGTTACTATGTGTATGAATCAAAATGGAAATTGTGTCTATGTTTTTTCAGTAATGACAGAGGTGATCCTTTCTTTTTCCAGTTCCCTGCTTTTGCTTCTGAATTTTTCTTATGGCCCTTCTATGTTCTGGAAATCCAGCCCACAAATCTAACACACCCTAATTGTGCTAGTTATCATATTTATCCTTGCCACTGTAGGAACATCAGGACAGTCTTTATTGTCATGATGTCTCTCTTAGCTCAAAGAAGGGCTATGAGAGTGAATTTCTTCTTTCCACAACAATAATTCAAACTCTAAAGGACAACTAGAGATAAAAGGACTGAAATCGGCGATAACACGGCCATGAGTTATGCAGCCAAAAACCTTTAAGGAGTTCAAAGAAATACCAGTTTTAAAGACCACTAAAGCGTTTTGTCTTTTCTTGTAAATTCAAAGCACACAAGCTTTTCTGTTCCCTTGACCTAGGACTTGCACATTTCATTTTACCCATGATATCTAGTAGATCAAGAACATTGATTGAAGTCCCATAGCCTGTTACTGGTTCAGTGGCTTGTTCTGCATTCTGTCAGAAAAAAAAAGACCCACCTCATTTTCTATTGTGCAGTTTCTGTGTGTACAAATGATAAAAGAAATTAAGGTTTGTAAATGTTATTTATTCTATGAACTTTGGAAGATGCATTTGGAAATGAATACAAATAAGACACCTCTCAGCAAGATCTGCACTGTGACTGGGGAAAACACAGGGTACCTCATTATCACAGAAATAGGCAGCGATATCTGCCTAAGGTGGTAATGGCTCTTCCTAAGCTCTCTTAAAATTCAAAGACTAATGTCAAATTGCAATGTCTTTCAAGAAAGCTGTGTCTTACTTGAAATTTATTCATATAAGTTTTAAGAAATATCCTTCAGGGAAAAAGAGCCTCATTTTTTCATTGCTACAGATAAAACAGAAAGCTGTCTATAGGGCTAGAGATACAAGACACAAGAAGACAAAAAGAAGCCCTTGCAAATGGCACTGAATCCACTTTTAAATCAGTTAGTTCACTCAGTTCTGACTCTTTTAACCCTCTAATTTACTTTTATTTCCCAGTGTGAAATACAACCTCTCTGCTTTTCAGACCGACACTGAAGATTTTATGATTTATAGTAATAATACTCAAAAACCAATTCAGAGATGGGTGAACACAGTAGCTAATGTTTTCTGAATATTTTGTGGCAATCCTTTAAAAGTAATTCACATAACCTGCATATTTGTGCAGATTGCTTAACATCAGAGAACGCGGTAAAACCCCACAGTGCATAACCCCAACCAAAATGACAATAATTGTGAGACAATAATAGCCAATTTTATTTGGTATAAATGGGTAGGAACTGCAGAGGATTGTATATTGTAAAAGTTGCTCAATGGTTTTCAAACTGAATTGCGTTTTGTACATACCCTCTCAACTACTTCTAGGGATCTGGTTTCTAGAAAGCATTACTGATCAACATTTCTTAGCGGCAGAAACATAGCTTTTAGACATGTTAAGGGTGAAACCTTTGAAATGCCTAGTCTTCTGCAGTATCTCTGTAAACAGATAGCTGGGATTTGGGCAGGCAGCATGTGCATTATCTAAAGAGAATGAGGAAGAAATAGTAACAATAAAAATCTGTTTTAAAAGGAAAAGAAAGACAAAGCCTATAAATAGGTACCATTTAACATATTTTTATCAATGCTTAAGAAAGGTGTATTCGCTTTAAGGAGGGAAGACCCTAGTCCAGTGTGGAGTTAATACTGTAGCATTGCAATTACTATTAAACATTAGGTCAAATTGAATCAAGTAGAGTTGTTTAAATTAACAGGCTTAATGACAGGATTTTCATTAACCACAAGTCTCAAAAGCAAATGAAGTTTAAATTATTTCAGAGATTTATTTTGTCCGTAAAACCTCATAACCTGCTTTTATGTTAATCACTGTTACTGAAATGCTATTGAAGGCTAAAAAAAAACCCAAAACAACACAGGGAAACCAGCTAATGCTGTAAACAGTTTGCATGCAATCACATGAAGGAATGGTGCAGTGCTAAGTTTAAAGTATGGCTTCTTATAATCTGGCACAATCCCACTGAATTATAATTCTTTTTTCATCTTCTTCCTGCCAGACCTTTAAATCAATAATCCTCACCTGCTTTCATGGTTGTAGGTTTGGTTTGGTTTGGTTTTTTTTGCATAGGTTAGTACCATTCTTAAATAAAGGGTTAGGAAGGTATTTTCAGTAAGATGCAAACAAGTCATAACGACAAAGTTCATTGTGCCATACTTCAAAGTTACTGACTCTACATGGAGTACCCTTGTTCAACAGCCCTTTTACAGGTGAACATCTGATTACATAAACACCAGCTTATGAGAACATCAGGGTGTTAAATCTGTAAACAGGGCTATAGGAGAAAATTACAAAGAAAACATGCAATTTATCTGGTGGGAGTCTAGAAGCTGGTCAGATAATAGTAATAAATGAAGTGAAAAAGAATATGTTAGATGCAGTTCAGTACTGCCATCAAGGCTTTTATTTAAATTTAAGATAAATCTTATTCAGATTTGCCTATCTAAAATTTAGGGTCCCATTTAAAGATAGTCATCAAGGTTCCTGTTGAGTCATAGAAAGAGGTAAGCATCTCAAAAGGTTATTCATATTATTTTCATGTATATGTATAACATGGTCATACCTTGGGTTTAGACAAGGTAAGATGAACTCCCAGCCATATTTGTGTAACATAGAATGGGAATGGTCAGAAATACATAAATAAAGAAGAAGACAAAGAGCATTCAGAAGAAGCAATTTTGAAATATAATCACATTACAGGCTGCTTGTCAAATGTCATTTACATCCTGGCGTCATAGAATGCCTAGTTAAATTACCACCATTACTACCATTTTGGAACTAAAGATGAAGCAATGTAAACTCAAACTCCCTTTTACTTTAAGATGGAGGAGGAATGCCTATTTACACAGCAGCCTTGCAGACTTGGGGGCAAACAGTAGTTATTCTATGTCACCTTTGGAGCATGGGTCAGCTCTGACAAAATGGATCACCAGTACTGCCTTCAATAGATGCAGCTAGCATTCCTCTCAGCTGAACATGATGACAGAGGTATTCATAACAACCTCAAATCTCAGGAGACTAATCATACCTGGGGACAATGTGCAAGCCTGGAAACAGTCAGGCATCCTGGGCCTATTTCACTTTTTCCAAGGTGGGGAGAAATGAAGCTTGGGGCTTTTGTACAGATGTAGTAGAGAAAATGCCTGTTTGAACAAGAATGCCAAATGCTTTCTGGTACTTTCTCAGAGTCCACTGGCTGGGATGTTACTCCTTGTGGGAATATGTGACAACAGACATTTGTCACTGCTGCAGATAATTAACACAATAAGCACAGCAAGACAATAAAGAACTGTATGCACTGGTTCTTCCTTTGCTTTCAGTGCCAACCCCTGTCAACTGTCAAGCCTAAATAGAAGCTAGAAGCATAGCATTTCCCTTGGGATGTGAATGTGTTCTGTTCTCTTCTGGAAGGATGGTGCTGCTTTCACCTCAAAGTGCAGTTTTCATAGAACTATAGAATGGTTTGAAAAGGACCTTAAGAACATCTAGTTCCAACCCTCCTGCCATGTGCAGGGATGCCTCACACTGGACCATGTAGTCCAAGGCTCTGTCCAGCCTGACCTTGAAGAGATGGAGCATTAACCACTTCTTTGGGCAACCTGTTCCCGTGAATGAAATATAAGTTAGTTTTAGAAGAAGAACAAGAGTCAGTGGACAAGTCCTGACTTGATGAGCAATAGCGCAAAATATATGGTAGCTGAGTAAATTTTTTATATATCCACATTGCATAGTAGGTGTTATTTAGATTTGTCATAAAAGGATGAGACTGTATTGAAGCCATGCTGCTGAAAGGAAGACAGAATACCTGTAATGGTTCCCTCCAAGGGAATGGAGAGCATAAATACGTTATATTAAACTTGGGAGGAGCAGTATATGTGATGGAAAAGAGTATTTTCCAATATCTGTCCTCGCTGATGAGATAAAACTTTCATGAAGGCTCTGAAGTTCTGTAAAACTATTTATCTGACATTTGCTAAACATAGCTTAATGACAATGACATTTTATCCTAATTTGTTCTTTTAACAGTTTCCATTAAAAATGTTTGGTTTGCTTTCATTTTCCATCTCCTTCTCCTTTTCTTTTTTATTTGATACTGGAGATGGTAGCCTAATCCAAACTTTTTAGATTTTGAAGGGTATAACTTAAGATCACAAACATTCTAAATTAGCGCAGATGTGCGGGTAACAAACTCTAAGAGTTTTGTGGGATAATTTTTTCATTTGTTACAATGACAGTCAGTCATTACATCCAAGATAACTGTTTCTATTAATCTATATGTATATGCCAAGGGTTATCCTTGGAAACAGATTCATATATTATTGTGAAACTGCAATTTATAACACATATTCTTTCCTAAGAAAAATCTTTAATAATGATCTCCTGTAATGAACATGATGAATTCAAGCTTCAGAGTAGGAGTTTTTGTCTCAAAATCTTCCTACAAAAGCAATTAGAACTCATGGGCAATAAGGAGTCTGGTATATTAAAATGCTATGAGCTGAATATAACCTAACTTGGGGGAATGAAAAGATTGAATGCTGATGTGAGGCTAAAACTCTGAGCAGGAACTCAATACACTCATATTCTATCTCCCAGTATTATCATCTATTTTCTTTCTATCTACTTTCTTTCTATCTACTAATTTTCCTGTGCCTGTATGGCAGCATAGGTAGCTTTTGGAAATTCATTGGTTTGAATGTTTTCTTTAGCTAGGTTAAGGGTTTTAATCCCTGTAATTTCTGTGAGAAATAGTGGAATTTTTTTTCAATAATTTAATAATTTCTCAGATTGCAATTAACATTCAAATTTTCAGTCTAGGTAATATGTGGCCAAATTCACATTTCCTTATACTTCTCGAATTTAAAGCGTAGTTCATTCCCTTGGTGTTAATTATCCATCACATTCTTCACACCCTGCAGTATTCTTTTGAATATTATCTTCCTATAGATGTTCTCTGCACATATTTTACTGGAGTAAACAGCCAAAAATTTCTTACATCTGGTCTGCTTTTATATATATATATATATATATATAATATATAGACNTGTAGAAAAAAGCAATTTTCATCTTATAAACTAATAAAGAAACAAGCACTCAGTGTTCAAAATTTTCACAGTCTCACCGTGTACAATTCCATTAGGTGGTCATGAAAGCATCCCATAAATTCAACTGTGTTCAGCTCATGTTTGATGGGAATTCCACGGGCTGAATTCTAAGTGCAAGCCCATGTTTTCACCATATATAGACTTCCTTTGCATCTGCTTTGCTACTAACTCACCTTTCTTGAATCCATGTGCCTCACCTGACTGTTCAATGGCTTACTCTTTCTCTTTAATACTTCTCTTTTTGCCTTCAGTCAAACCACTAGGCTGCATGTAATATTCTGATTGTTGACAATAAAGGCCCTGTAAACCTAGGAGTCTGAGCTCTGTAGGCATAATTTCCCACTTACAGCATATCGAGTGATTATCATTTTTACTGTCTTTCTTCATTTCTAAGTGACCAATTTCCAGGTTATAATAAATTATTAAGTTATTAGCCCCAGAAACTCCTGTTTTATTACTTCATTCCTAAAAGTTTGCTTATTCTTGTTATGAGATACGTCACTTCTTCTCTACATAGATACATAATCCAGGTTTGTGTCATGCATAAGCATAGTTTATGGTAGCACAATTTACTTTGTGGTATGGTCGCTAACCATAGAATCACAGAATGGTTTGAGTTAGAGGGGACCTTAAAGATCATCTATTCCTAACCCCCCAGTCATGGCAGGGACACCTTCCATTAGACCAGGTTGCTCAAAGCCCCGTCCAACCTG
Source organism: Agapornis roseicollis (assembly GCA_002631895.1). NCBI lineage: Eukaryota > Metazoa > Chordata > Aves > Psittaciformes > Psittacidae > Agapornis > Agapornis roseicollis. Next base: position 12,378 of record NDXB01006016.1, on the reverse strand, counting down.
GCTTTGAAGTGGCTTATAAAAATATCTGTTGGAGGATCATTTCTCGTTTCCAAATTCTCCCTTGAACACAACTTGTCGTCATCTTCCATGTAGTAATTTCTTAACTTGTTCATACTTGTGCAAATCCCACTCTTTGGAATTGAGCAGGAACAGATGCATTTACACTGCTAATGCAGGGACTTCTATTTCTACTTCAGGTTCCAAAATCCACTTGTTTTTAAGGGAAGTTATTTAAGCAGTGGAATTTCCACTGACCCCAGTCCTTCCAGCCCTAAACTGGTCCCTCTGTTTCTGTAGACCATGTTTCAAGTGCCACAGTATATTTCACACTTTCTGTCTACCACATCTAGAGTCTGCTGGATTACTCACAGTTTTCATTCCTGCATGCTTTTTATTCTGCTAAGCAGAAATGTGAGCAGAATACAGTTTCCTTGAGTATGGAGGTGGGTATCATAATTAAGAATAACCAACCAAACAAAACAAACACCAGAAATAGCTCAGATGCCTGAGCACTTTTGGCAGCTAAACTAGGAGAATAGATGTTTGCATGTTAAAGCTTGAATTCAGGTCACTGTGAAGCTTAATCTATTAATATGCGTGTAATAAAATGAAACACTAATGCACTACAGTGATCACCTCCACAGAAAAGCTTGCTGACCTCTGAGAAATAAGTATCCACATTTCTGGTCAAAACCTGAAAAGCTCTGGTATATTTGATGTTAACCTACTGCAGGAGCTACATAAAATTCAGAAGACAGACCATAATTTTCCAAAGCCCTGGCTTTTTAGAAGTTCTCTTTACTACTCATTGCACAGTAGAAGTCCCCAAGTAGCCACTATCACCACATCAACACAGATGTATGTTTTCCTGAATTCCACCGTGTTAATATATAATTTCTAAAACGCTTGTGTCTATTACAAAACAAAACCATCAATGACCACACAGAATATTCATAATCTCAAGCAAGCAGTTATTCCCATTTACCAGTCATTGCAGATAATATTCTTCGTCATTGTTTCACCTGTTGTGCTCTGAACAGTCTGGACAAATACTGAGCTGGAAAGGCTATGAGAACTTTCTTGTTTACCTTTGAATGTTATAGGTTAAAGTTGTCGTTAGATTATTATTAATTATTAAAGAATATGAGCTGACTTCTAGCTTTATTTTGACAGTTTATTTCTTCTTACCATCTGCAGAATAAATTTATAATCAGAACTTTAATACAGTAGGAATATCTACTGCATATGTATGCTATAACTGAAGTGTCCTTGGAAGCACTGCTCTGATGGCCGAAGGACATAAAAAAATATTTAAAATCTTTATGATTAATATTGATATATTCACAAATCCTACGCCCTTGAAAAGAGAAACAAATATTTTCTTTTACAAGTTCTTTAAAATCACCAAGTGCGAGAGAAAAAAGCACAGCCCAAAGCTTATGGAAATGAAAATCCTATCAGGGCGTTGTCACTACAGTCCAAACAGTGAATCATACTCCATAATATAGAAGTGAACCCATGTCCCAAAACACCTGTTCTTTTATTAAAACTGATACTAGTTGTGGGCTAATAACCTGAATCACTGGAAAAAAATGGCAGACAGAGCAGGTACACTGGGGACAGAACAGGTACAGGGGAACTATGAGGAAAGACTTCTGCAGTACCAGGCATATCAGAAGAAGAAAGGCATATTCACTGTGGTCTAACAAGAGTCAATTTGTTTCTGTATCCCCCTGAGAGAAGAAAATAATCAATTTTATGACATTTTTAAGCCTAAGCATCTTACTGATAAAAGATTACATTTATACTCCTTTTTTTTTTTTACTTCTATTATAATTACCCTTAAAGAAAAACAAAACAAAACAAACCCCAAAAACAACAACAAAAAAACAACCAAAAACTTTCTGTGCTTGAAACTTACCTTATTAGAGCAGTTGTTTAAATATGTTTAAGTCAGTGATCCTGTGGAAAATAACAAATTGCCATTGTTCATTTAAACCTGCACCAGCATTTCATTCCCGAATTCCGCCTCATTTTCGAAGAAACTGATCAAATGAATCCCTCTTGCTGAACAAATTGAAAATATTATCAGTCATGGCTAGAAAAAATTAATTAAGAGGAGTAAAGAATATAGGAATAAAGATTAAGAATGCATCTTCCTTAACTTTGAGCCATTATTTTGCATAATCATCAGCACTCTTGTGATTGAGGACACTCCTCAAAACCCATGCATATAATTTAACAAGTAGCCTGATCTAGACATCGGAAATTATTTAAGACTGAAAAAATGGGTATGCGTCTATCATGAGAGCAGCTGTGAGGGTTTTTTGGGTTCGATAGTAACAGAAGATGACTAAAGAACTTCAAATACTTCCAACTTCTTCTAAGAGTGAGAAGATTGATGCATTTGTGTGTTTAAGCAAGGGGGTGAGGATTTTCATGTTGCTTCTTCCTCCTCATTCATTTTCCTTACACTTTGGCTCTTTGCATCCATGAAATGGTGACGAAAGCTGTAATGAATGCATATATGGCAATGTCAGATGGAAAAGTGGGCTGGAAGACCACTAGACAGTAGCCACACCACTAAGTGACAGGTAGTCACAACTCTATTAAATATGGTGGATAAGGTTTAGGAGTGGCATAGTCTTCTTATTCCACAAAACACAAAATATATGCACAAATCAAAGCTTACTTCCCTAATCCAATGTAGACCAGTACATTATAGACCCAGGGAAAGAGGACACTGTCTGCCAGGTCCTGCCTGGCTGTTTGGGTTCAACTTGTGATACAACACTTCCTCAGGTTCTGCCTTCCTCGTGGTGTCAGACGTCCATGTTTTCTCCTCCTACCCCATCGACTGTTCTTCACACTGTTTACAGTTTTCTGCATGAGTTTGCCAGCATAAGCAGCCAATGACCTTGCCATATCTGCTATAGCTTTAACAAGTGACGAGGACTGCTGTCTGTGAGAGCATAGGTGGCACAGAACAGTGATAAAACATGATATAACATAAGATCATTCAGCTTAACTGGTGATCACTTGGTACTTTTATCACCTTATTGGGCCTAAAGATATGTCAGGATCCTCCTGGTTTCTTGGATATGTCTGCATAATACATTGTGAACAGAAACAAACCTCAGTCATCCTGATCTTAACTGGCAAAAAAGCTGCTTAACCAAGCTTTATTCCAATTTTTAGTTGGAATAAAGCAAAAAGCATGGGCAGAACATGTTCTGATCTTCCAACAGCAGATACTGTGGACAGCATTTGGGAGCTCCATTATGGAAGCCCAAACACATCTCTCAACCCAAGTACAGAATCACTTGCTTTTTCTTCTCTCTGCTCAGGCCCTAGTTTTATTTTACAGTTTGCTAGCAGAGGATAATCCCATCAGTCTGACTTCTCTCCTGCACTTCAAGTGCTGTTTTCCATGTGGACAATAACCATGGTATCCAAGCAGTCATGTTGAAATAATGTGATATTTACAGGAAGCAAAAGCCTGGCAGAGAAAAGCATATCAAAACAATAAACCAGACTATGTGTGTGGTATGTATATATGATGCCTGCTCACCCGGGGTGACGATTCTGGTTGTTCTAAGCTGCTTCTGGGACTAGTAGGCTCTTGGTGTTACTCCTCTCTTCCCTGGGTCTACTGTTGCCTTCTCTTGTCTTCAGTGAGAAGGAGGTTCATGAAAAAATTACTTTTGATCTATGAACTACCAACACTCAGAGGAAAGAAGTGACAGGGCTAAAGATCCCTCCAAACTTTGCATGGTCAGGCAAAACTTTTGCACTCAGAGCCTTCTTATCTGAAAAACTGGTGGTTAGTGTGTTTGTTTTACTTCCTGTGTTCCTAGTATGTTCAATATGTGCAAAGTGGGAAGGAGCTGTTCAGAGATGGCACAGATCTCATGAGCAGCGATTAATGGGCTTTCACATGCTGGTAGCTTGAAAAAGAACAAAAATAAATGTAGAGAAGACCATCCAGCAAAGCTACTTACCCCTGCAAATACCCATTACTGAACTGAAGTATAAATCCAGAGTAACTACTGAAGACAATAAACTTACTCCACATTTATACTGGTTTAACAGAGAGAAGGAAAAGGTCCATTGAGTATAATTGAATTAAGAAGTTTTCCATTAAGTCCAAATGACTTTCACATCAGGAGGCTCCTGGAAGCTCAGAGAAGAGCAGTCCTTTCAGAACAATAAAATTTCACTTTTCTTCAGCATTTTAATCTTTACCATTTGGACACAGTGTTTTAAAATTCACTCAGAATATGCTGGTTTTACATTAGCTATATTTGATGCCAAACACTCCTGAATCCCAGTACAAATATCAATATTTTCTATAAGCATTTACTTATTCTTTCTGAATTTTATGTGTTTGGATTTTTCTTGGTCTTTTGTGTTACTGCGCAGTTTATGTAGAATTCAGAGTCATATGTTCTGCACACTTTCTTGTGGAAATTCTGGTCATGTGTGAATAAGACTCTTCAGGAATCATAACAAAAATTTTCTATTGCATTAATGAAAGGTTAGGCATATAATCAAAATACAAAGTTTGTATGAGGAAAAAAAAGGGTTTTTTAAAACCACAGTTGTTTCTGCATAGGGTAGAGATGAAGCATATGAATGAAACATGCTTATATTTCCAGCTCTTTGAAAGGTTTATCATTTCCAAGTGTTGGAGGAGAATGGTGGCTTGTTTTGTTTTGGGGTTGTTTGGGTTGGGGTTTTTTCCAGCTCCAGTTCTGATATTTATTATACCTTCCATCCATCAGAAAATATCTGGGAAAAGCTGGAAGCTGCAAAGATACAGATGTATGCACATAATGACTTCATGAATAATACCTATACCTGCAGCTATTATATAAAACAATAAAAATATATATGCACCTATATAGAAATTTCTTTGTTAAGCTTTAAAGAATACCTATCTATCCCCATATTAACAAGGCAATTTCTAGCAGTATATAGATGGAATTTTTTGCTCTGGAAACCAGTCCCTCTTGAAAATAATAAAGCTACTTACGAAAAGTAAGTTTCCAGTTGGAAGGGAAAATACAGCTCCATGGCTGTGACTCTTAATTTCAGGCTTTTAGGGGTTTTTATTAAGCAAAGCCTTTCAATTTAGCTAGCAGAGACAGTAGGTTATGCAATCTTGAGATAATAAGTAAAAGATCACACTAGGAGAGGCACTGAATTTCCTTTTCTAGGACAAGACCATGTTTAGACACATTTCCTGTTTCCACAGAGAAAGCCTAGTTTAAACATGCATAGCTCTACCTCCTCCTCCCAACTTTAGCCACTCAGCCTGACTTACCACGAATCTGATTATTTGTTGCACTATTTTCTAATTAATTCTCTAATCCTATGGAGGGATCAATTAGGAGAAAAGAAGTTTTTTACTGTACCCATATCTGTTAACATTTTTGATAGCTTTTTGGTTTTTTGTTTGGTTTTGGTTTTTTGTTTGGTTTTGGTTTTGTTTTTTTCCCCCTTATCACTCTCTTATCTCCCAAAAGGAAAAAGAGATGCATGAAGGTCACCACTGAAGATTCATAAACCATTGTGAATAATGTCAGAACTATAATTTAATTAGTGGCCCATCTGTCACTTTCTGTTTGATGAGCACTAAATGTCCAATTATCATTTAATATCTGCTCTAATCAGCTCTGGCAAATTTCGCAGGCACACTAGACATGACATTAATAGATAGAAGTGAGGCTACCTTTGCAACATTATCAGAGCGAAAGCTTTTGCAGTTTTGACTTACAATGGGCAAGGCATGAATTCATTCCAATTAGTAGCAAAGACATTCTATGCAGACAGTGTTACTGCATATTGCAAACTAAAGCTTTTAGTAGATTTTTTTCAAGAGAGTTTAGAAAAACATTTCTATTTTTCATGGAATCTGTTACTCTTGTTGAGGTCCAGAAGTAACATCAGTCTTTAATCTATCTTTATTGCCCTCATGAATTAGTTTGCATATTTTGTTTCTTCATTCTCTTTCTGCCATCAGCCCTCACAAGTAAAAGGCCCACAGAGTTCCTCACAAAGAAAGGGAAACAGACATGTTGAATAAATATTAGTAGACTTTGTTAAAAAAATTAAGTACACAACATAAACTTACAAAAAATACCAGGCCAAAGATTTTAGTCCATTGCTGGGACTAAGGGCTAATCACCATCATGACCTTTCTTTGGTAAAAGAAGAGCAGAAGAAAAACCTAATCTTTTAATGAGAATGTCCAGTATATGTGTCTCTTCAGACATGACACAGAAAACGACCACATGCTAAAAGCATAGAATAGCTTGCTGGTAAGACTGATAACCTATGAAACATATATTGACAGCATCATAAAATGAACTTTCCCACTTGGAATGAGAGATTAAAAACCCTACTTATCCACACCTTGGGTCAAGGTCAGGCAGCCTATAGCTTCTCAGATTTGAGATCAATAACATAACAGTCTCTGAAACAGGCTTTTGTTCTGACAAGAAGCTTCTTCTAATAAGCAAGTACTGCTCACATGACACTTTAGAGTTAGTCACCAACTCTGATTATAAGTAAAATCCTCCAGCACTTGGAAAGAAAGTATAACAAAAAACCTGTTTGTAATATGCCTGCATAGGTTTACTACTTATAGCTAATAAGATAGGGATTTCTGCCTGGCAGATCCACTGCAGTGATAAAATAGCCAGCTAAAAGTAGATATAAAATAAAGCCCCTTTTCCCTCCTGCTATATGTTTTGGCAGCAACCCAAAAGCCAGAATGTCATTTCTGATTCTTCCATATTTCTACTAATAGGATTGAATCTGAGAATCTACTGACTACAGCTTGAATTTGTAAGACCTTGTCAAGATGTTATCAACTGTTTGACCCATCATTATTCTACCTAACCCAATACACATCGTAGCATCAAGTATTTAGAAAACATAAAACTGTTCCTTGATGATATACAGATTCCACTAAAGTATATGTAGAGGACTTCTCATCATGCGCAGGTTTCACCACAGGTTTCTGACAGTTTGTATCTTTTTATACCTCCTGTGCATATGAGGCATTGATTTAATAGTCACCTTCTAAAAACAGTCACAAAAAAACTCTGAATCAATGCATAGCTAAGGGACTTCTGCATAAGAAAAAAATCAACAGGAACACATGCAATACAAAGTAGCATAACCCTGGAGGAATGCAAATGAAGGAGATTCTAAGTGCCCAGAGACATCTGACTCTCATTCCTTCTCCTACTTTAGCTCCAGACAGAGGTTTGAAGAAGATGTAATCCAAATGCACAGCTTTGCTCTTGAGAAAACCTGCAAAGAAGCAGTCCACTAAGAGCTAAAGGCAAAGCCAGGAAGGCAAAAAATGGTTATTGAAGACCTTCTCCAGGGGAACAGAGAAGTGCCTTGATTCTGAAGATAACTTTAAATGCCCTTGGCAAGTGAAAGAAAGGACTGAAGAAGTGAGGAGGTTATTCATATGTAGGGTTGCTATCAAAAAGCAATAATAATAAAGGCCTGGATCAGATCTTTTCCTTAGTGTAGCAGAATTTTTCAAATAACTCAGAAGAAATGTTAATTGACTTTCAGTAATTCACTGTGCTGATTTAAAAGTACCTATATTTTAAACAGAAAGAATAAACATAGTTATAAACTGAATTTTTTAAAGCAAATTAACTTTTCCTTGAATATGCATTTTCAGTAATCCAGAATTTTTTGTGGGTATAGGTTTAAATTAGTAATACATTTCTGTAATGTTTTTTCAACAGTAGACACTTCTATGAATGAATGAAGTATAAAACTACTAATGGGATCAGCTTTTCAACTAATGTAAAATTTAATAATAAACACAAACTTATTTTTTTTAAGAAACACATGAACATCGAAAAAACAGATAAAAAAGAAATCCAGAGCATTGTTCAGCCATCTTCCTGGCATGAGTGGCCACGATTTCAATATAACTCACTGTAAGCAAGTTATGAAGGTCAGTCAAGAACCATAAATTACATTTAAATGGTGTTTTTCGGTAGCATGCTAGGAGGTAAATAGACACAATAAAGACAACAAAAATGGAGTGTGACTCAGTAGAAAAAATGGATTGATTGTGTTTAGACAAAAAATACCAGGCAGTAGATAGTGAGCTAGAGACAATACACCAGTAAAACACTCTCACTGATCCTGTGGGTAACCCAGAGAGTCCTACTTCGCCTCCCTGTCCTTCTGTGCACCTGCTGCCTATTTAGGAAATTTTGTGGATTCTGTTTGTGAAGGACATGGTCTTGTTACCTTTGAAGTCAATGGTCAAACTGTCATTACTTCCTTGGAAGCAGATGGGGCCCATATGGCCTGCTTGCATGATCATTGCTCATGTACAACACCCACAGAGCTAACAGGTTTCTAACTGGGATGAATTGAAATGTGAACAACAGCAAAATGAATAAAAGAAGCTAAAACACCGTGAAAACTTTGTGGGAAGCAGTGAATTTTATAATCTGTTTCTGGGCACATCTTGGCACCTTACTTATACCTTCTGAAAGAAGGGAGGAGTGAGTTGTGAGAGGCTTTAATGGGGCAGTGAATAATAGCAGGATGATATGGCAAAGGCCTGTAACTGTGAAAAGTGAAGCAGTGAGACTTTAATCAGAGAGCAATTACTGTCTTGGGTTGTTAGTGTATGACCCTGCTGATGTCATACTCCAGGAGATTCCTGCTTCCACTGGATTGTGAAATGCGGCAATTGCGAACTGCAGCTCCCACAGCATCTGAACCTCAGTCTTGTTCTTTTCAAAGCACAGAGGTGAGTAACAAGTGCTGTTAGATCATGGGAATAAAGTCCGTTTTCCTTAGCTATAATACTGAGTGCATTGATCTTGACAAATACCAAGTGGAGTGCTGAATGAAGCACCTAGGAGTAGCAAAAGGGTGTACTTCAGGGCAGGGAGACAGAGTTGTTGTCTGTACAGTTCAGTATCAACAGCACGTAAAGAATATGGCAGCAGCGTACATGGTTGTGAAGACACAGAAATTCCAAAGCTAACAGGGACCAGGCATGTTTAAGAAGGGATAAAGCTGCACATTCACTGTGTAGGAGCCAAGCTGAAGCTAATTAACTGAAGTGAGACAAGCTGTGCAGCTAAAGGCCTCTCAGATGATAAGCAGTGTTGGCAGTGATGCAATGTGTCATCTAGATAAAGTTTGCTCACCGCTAGCTTGGAGAATCACAGGATGAATTGCAAATAGTGCAGTGCAGATGTGCTGTTCAGATGTGTTAGCAGCATACCAAGGGCTAACCAAGGCAACGGATCTCACGGACCCAACTGTGAGGAAGACACATGCTCCGACAATCTTTTAAAGTTAAAAGGCAGGGCAAGAAAATGAGATAAAGCAGTAACTTTCAAATAGACACACCAAGTCATCTCTTCAATGCCATAACAGACCCAGCTTTCTGGAGTATCACCCTTCCACATTATGAAGGTCTTCTGACAGAAACAAATAGTTGTGATTACAAAATGAATGCGTAGCATGAGCAGTGCTGCAATTTGGATGTTAAAAGACTGGTGTGGTTGTGCAGCTAGCCCCAGTACCTGAGATCTGGCACCAGCAGTAAGATTTCACTCTTAGCAAGGAAAATAGTATCAGGTTCCTCACTGTAGGCCCAAACCATCAGACTTTGCAGAGAGATTTTCATGTTAAGCAATAATATGTTAGTTAAGGAAATCAAGCTTTGACTTATGTTAATGAAAACAAGTAACATCTTTAAATTTAATGCAATGCTTACTTATAATCAACACAACCATTACCACCAGTTGTCCATCACAAATTTTGTGGGGAGGAAAGAGTCCAAAACAAAGCAGAAAGGAAAGTTACACCTGCGTGGAGACCTCATAGCAACCTTCCAGTATCTGAAGGGGCCTATAGGGATGCTGGGGAGGGGCTCTTCATTAGGGACTGTAGTGACAGGACAAGGGGTAAACAGGAGAGGTTTAGATTGGCTATAAGGAAGAAATTCTCTCTTGTTAGGGTGGTGAGATACTGGAATGGGTTGTCCAGGGAGGTTGTGATGATTCTATGATTCTATGTTTTCAAAAAAGAACCAATTCTATTTTTCCAATCTATAATTTGACTGGGAATGTTGTAATGTGCACTGGTGTTATTTACTTACTTATTTGCATAATCATCATTCTGCTTAGAAATATAAATATATGCATTTTATATGTAGAATATGAGCATACCGACAAAAAGGATAGTAAAAAAAAAAACAACTTCAATATTGAAAATCAACTTAGCAATGCAAAATTTCCCCCTAGCTTGCTTTGGGGATCAGTGACAGATCTTTCTCTTTGAACAGTAAATGTTTCCTCTCCTCATGTAATAAGAATCATGAAGGTGTTGAGAATGATATAACATTGCAATGGGTGCTGGAAAGCTCAGTAATGGCCAGTACCCTCCTGTGACAGGGCTATAGAAACAGGAATTACAAACATAATTTTCTTAAAGACCTTTTCTGTGATGAGCTGTAGATAGTGAATCAATTGTGACGATGATGACATCACAGTGATGTTACAGAGAGGACTGTGTATTTATCTCAGGGAATTTATACATGGATTAAGAAAAGTCATAACTTGTGTATACATAGGTGTTATACAGGCTTTTGATGTTCCCCTTCCGTAGACTTTGATGAGAGTTTTTGACACTGTTTGACACTAGAAGCTGGCCAGCAAGAGAGGCCTATAAGTATACATCTTGATCCTCTTTCCATTGTCATTTTAAACATCTGAGGGCAGGGCTCCCCTGCTCATGGGCAGTAACTGTCACAGCTCGTGAAACTTCCTACAGAGATTTCAGAAATGACTGGCACTATCTGAACACAGGAATTGTCAGGACACTGACAAGCGGATGCTTCATAACTAGCCATTAAATCATCATCATTACACAGGCATGAGTGCTTAACTTTTAAAGAGAAACTCAAACAAGCTTTCATTTTTCTAATGGACTGAGAAGTGCTACACTCTTCCTAAAAAAATTCCCTTGTTCCATTGACAGTCTAATTGTTCATATAGATGATGGTTTAAAGAAAATCCCCTGTCTCTGTTGAGGTGTCATAGCATTTGGATCTGCCTTAAGTAGAGATTTGATTTGGATCCTTTACTTTATCATTATTTTAAGGGCCCAAAATCAACACAACTCCTTCCTCCTCTTCCTAAATTTTGCTTATGCTGTCCTTCTGCCCATTTTTGTAATTACTTTCTTTTTCTGTCTTTCTAGACAGAAGTGCTGACAAAAAGTTAAAGTATAATATTAAGGGGCACTGTCCAAATGCCTTTCAAACACTGACAGGCCTGGGGCATGGATTGCCTCTCCAGGAAGTCTGTTCTTGTGTTTGACCACACTTTCAGTAAAGAAATGCTTCCTAATGTCAAGTAAGAAACTCTCCTCATATAGAATCATAGAATAGTTAGGGTTGGAAAGGACCCTAAGATCATCTAGTTCCAACCTCCCTGCCACAAGCAGGGACACCTCTCACTAAACCATGCCACCCAAGACTCTGTCCAACCTGGCCTTGAACGCTGCCAGGGATGGAGCACTCAGAACATCCCTGGGCAAAACATTCCAGCATCTCACCACCCTAACAGCAAAGAATTTCTTCCTCAGATCCAATCTAAACTTCCACTGTTTAAATTTTAACCCGTTACCCCTTGTCCTGTCACTACAGTCCCTAATGAAGAGTCCCTCCCCAGTATCCCTACAGACCCCCTTCAGATACTGGAAGGCTGCTATGAGGTCTCCACTCAGGTTTCTCATCTCCAGGCTGAACAGCTCCAGCTTTCCCAGCCCGTCTTCATACGGGAGATGCTCCAGTCCCTGATCATCCTTGTGGTCTCCTCTGCACTTGTTCCAACAGCTGCTCTACCCCTGTCCATCAGTTCTGTAGCCCCACCATAGAAGGCCACCAAATTGGTCAGGCAGGATTTCCCCTTAGAGAAGCCATGCTGGCTGTCACCAAGCACCTCGTTGTTTTTCATGTGCCTTAGCATGCCTGCCAGGAGAATCTGGAGCTCCTTATCCATCCAAGGAGGTCTCCTGGCCCTCCTGCTCCACTTCCTTTGAGTTGGGATGCAACACTCCTGAGCTGGCAGTAGGAGATCCTTGAATCTCAACCAACAGCCTTGTGCCCCCCTGCCCTCTATGGCTCTATCCCATGGAAACTTCCGAAGCAGGTTCCAGAAGAGGCCAAAGCCTGCAGGCTCTCTTGAAGCCTCGGGCAGTGAGCCTGCTGCACGCCCTTCTCACCGTCCTGAGGATCCTGAATTTGATCATCTCATGGTCACTGCATCCAAGGCTGCCCTGAGGATCTCCAGTTCCACCATC
>NDXB01006015.1:3700-23892 GCA_002631895.1 Agapornis roseicollis | reverse complement strand
TCGTGTGGGACAGTGTCGAACGCTTTGCACAAGTCCAGGGAGATGATGTCAACTGCTCTACCCTTGTCCATCAGTTCTGCAGCCCCATCGTAGCATCAAATTGNGAACGCTTTGCACAAGTCCAGGGAGATGATGTCAACTGCTCTACCCTTGTCCATCAGTTCTGCAGCCCCATCGTAGAAGGCCATCAAATTGGTCAGGCAGGATTTCCCCTTAGTGAAGCCATGCTGGCTGCCACCAAGCACCTTGTTGTTTTTCATGTGCCTTAGCATACCTTCCAGGAGAATCTGCTGCAAGATTTTGCCAGGCACAGTTTTAATGAACTTAAAAACAGTATTACAGAATCTGTGGATACTTCATTTGACAAATGGGAAATCTAATGAATATAGCAGTTGGGCTAATGGAACAGTAAACATATGAGAGAACAAAACTTCAGAGGGATGTCAGAAATTGCTAAAAACATAACTGTCATGACAGCATCTTTTATGTCACTCAATTACATGCAAATTCAGTTTACAGCATCAATCTATAATTAAAAAAGTAGAACATAAAGAGAAAGCAGCTATGCTTCAGAACTTTCATGCCAGCAACAGGACAGTGAGAGGCTGTTTTTTTTTGGAGTGGTGTTTTGCATCTGTAGGTCCTCAAGTTGCTTTCTGAACTCCTTTTCTGAAAAGCTGGACTTAACAAAATTATTCCTCACAGGGCAATCATTACCTTTCACTTTCTTTCTGCAATAAAGCTTTCCAGAACTGCTACTACTCTTAAACACTCAAACTATTCCCCTGTTTGCTTTTAAGCACAAGCTACACTACACTATAGACTAAAATCACTACAAGGTTTTAAGACCAGTTACAGACAGTGCCTAAAAAGATGCATTTATTTCCTGGTAAGTTTGTGAGTCCTTAATAGATGTAGCCATCTTTTTTGAATTTGAATCTGTATTTCAACATTAGCACATGGAGTTTAAAAACCTGTACTGGATAGCACAGAGAACTTCCACACTGTTACTCATTTGAGGATTAAAATGGGGAAAAACTAAGTAAGGATACAAAACCATGTAGTTAAGATTTGGGCTCGAGTCACAGTTCTAAAGTAAACTATTGCCACGCTCATTCTGCTCAGCAAGGTGATTTCTGGGATTAATCAGCTTGCCTCCATCTTTGCAAAAGGTCAGGGTGAAAGCATGCACTAAACAGCAATCGTTATACAAGCATACAGTTCATCAGTTGCTAGCCATCTTCAGTTCATATGTGCTTGAATAATCCCTGCAAGGATCACTTAAAGCTAAGCAGTAATTGAGGTACTAACCCACAGACATTTTGTACTAGGAGAAATCAAAGAAAAAGTGCTAAAAACCAAACAACCCAAACCATTCTATGATTACTGTACATCCCACCTGATCTACTGTTTTCTGACAGAAGATTCTTAAAACCAAAACTTGTTATGTGAATGTTAGGCACCATACGATGATTCCCTGCAGGGATGTGCATCTGTGTGCATACAGGGGGCAGGACACAGGAAATCAGCCAAAAGAAGTGCTTTACTGATGCAAGCAGGGTATCAAAATAGTCCTGAAGTCAGACCTTTACCTTGTTTCTGATTTTAGGTATAGAAACTGGGAGCAAGCTCGATTTTCACAGATTCAAATAAACTTATGTTGTTACATTTCAAGAAATATGAACTGAATTTCTAGATAATTTCTAAGAGAATGTCAAGCAAAATAAAGTATAACTTTTGTACATTCACACTGAAGATGAATATCGGCATTTAAACATGGTAAATTTGTGACAATTATCAGAAAAAAGGGTTTCAGGAGTTTAATAACTCTTAACGTCACTAGTGCAGCTCTCACCCATATCAGTAACATTTTCAGTATGCAGAAGACAGCAGTAAGAGCAAACTTACCTACAGTAGCTCTAATTAAGGGGGAGGAATCACCAATGTTGTTCAGACATTCACTTTTAATGAAATCTGTTACCCCATTCGGAAAGTTGTGAAAATGTGCTTTTACATTATTCTTCAAGATGAGACCACTCAAGGAACGTGTCGGCTCATCTGCAACAGACAACAATTACAGTCAACTTTCAATCAGATCATAGGAATAAAGCAGATTTCCACAGCAACACAAGAGCAAAGCTTATACAGAGATACGAATGTTCATTTCCTTATCTTACCCTCCAACTGCACACATCAATTCACAAAGCAAAGCTTTTCAGGTTCAGAGTTCACTATATTTATTTAAAATTAGAATATCAGTATTACAAACTCTACATTTTATCAGGAAGTTTCATATAGAGATATAGACAAGGAATAGATCTGAAGTCACGGAATTTAGAAGACTCATGAAAGAAACTGGTCAAAGACATTCAAATATTCTGACTATACTGACTTGACTTCCTGCAACACTGATACTGAAGGAAATTGATAACAAATCTGTTTTTCACCATAGTAATATATAGAAATTATGTAGGGACAGTAAATCCTCCACCCGGTAGTCTCAAAGAAACACAGTATTCACTTTTTTTACAAAATAAGGTATTATAATCCCTTCAGACACCAGCTGTTATATCAATCTATTAATGTAATAATTAGGTGAAGAACAAAAGTCTTCAAACTATGTTAACAGGTGCTATGGGATTTGAACTGTTCAGAATTGACCTAAACTAAGTAAGAATTTAAGTTTAAGCAAAAGTTTGAGTTCTCTTCATGGAGCATTTTTTGCCTGCAAATTTCTCTGTATTATTGGGACAGGAGGAGGAGAAGAAAAAGAACAGCCTAGATTTTTCATTTCTATGGGAGCAGACTGGAGTAACTTGGTATTCTGTAATATGCAAAAAATGAGATCTGGATGTTTTACAGTCAAAAGATCAGTTTATAGTACAAGAAAATTTAAATTTACCATTTACAATAACCCTAAGCACAGAAAGCAAAAGTTAGTTAACATTTTAGCCATTTGTTTGGTTTTGGTTTTTTTTTTTTTCTTTTTGGTTGGTTTGGTTTGTTGGGTTTTGTTTGGTTTTGATGGGTTTTTTTTTTATTCAGGTGGGGATTTGTTTGTTGTTTTGTTTTTTTCTGTTGTTGTGGTTGTGAGGTTTGGTGGGGTTTTTTTGTATGAAGCTCTTACTTGAGCAAGAAATAAGGATATTCAAAGTTCTGTTGTACCAAAAATTAGCTATACATGGATCTGTTTCAGGCCTTCAAAACTGTTAACACCCCAATGGAAATAAGGACAAGCAAAGTAGGATATAAAACTTTCAAATATAAAGTATTTTCAAACTAAAGGTACTGGATCACAACACCAAGACTCACAGTACACCCACGATGTCTGACTGATGGAAATTAAAAGACACTTTCTATTATGATCTCTGCTAGTTAGAACAGAAGCAGCACTTTTCAGAAGAGGTGAGGGGGAGGGAGTTGTTTGGCTGATTAGAAATTAAAACTATTTTTTTATCAACTGATTCTGAGAGCCAAAATTGACTGCGATCATACACTTTTTAATCTTGTTTTTATGTTCATAATTTATTCTCTTGAAGAAGCATTATTTTTCATTGTCTGCTACTATAAGTGTATTGATTTGCAAACAAACATATCCTTTACCTAGAATTCAGCAACGTTATAAGCCAGGAAGCCACCCTATGCATAAGTATTTGAAACAATTCTGTAACTCTAGATATGCTGTATGTTTTAGATTGATGCCTTTAAGGATAAAAGATAGAATGGGGACTAAAGAAATAATTGATAGGCTTCTAAAATATGATTTATTAGTGGAATATGTATTGGAATATAACACCCCCTTTTTCCAGTGAAGAAAGCAGATGGGAAAAGCTATAGGCTAGTTCAAGACTTAAGGGCAATAAATAAAATAGTAGAGGACATCCACCCTGTGGTGGCTAATCCATATACTTTATTGATCAAACTAAAATTAAATCAGAAACGGTTTGCTGTCCTGGATTTAAAGGATGTTTTCTTTTGCTTACCATTGGCCAAAGAAAGCCAGAATTTATTTGCTTTTGAATGGGAAACTCCTGACACGGGAAGGAAAGCTCAATTAATTTGGACAGAATTAACTCAAGGGTTTAAAACCAGTCCAACCATTTTTGGAAAACAGCACAGGAACTAGAATCATGGAAGCCACCCACTCAGACTGGGACTCTGTTACAATGTGTGGATGACCTATTAATTGCTACAGAAACAAAAAAAGAATGTGTCTAGTGGATGGTGGGGTTATTAAATTTTCTGGGACTGACTGGTTATCGGGTATCCAAACAACAGGCTCAACTAATACAAACCGAGTTTCCTACCTATGATACAAAATAACAGGAAGACAGAGAGAACTTGGAACTGCCAGAAAAGAAGCCGTTTGTCAAACTCCATGACTGCCAACTGTCAAGGAACTCCAGACATTCCTGGGAATGACCAGATGGTGCAGACATTGGATCCACGACTATGGTGTTCTGGTAAGACCACTATATGAACTGTGAAAAGGAAATCCTCCCTCTTTAGAATGGACTGATCCAGCAGAGGAGGCTTTTAGAAATTAAAAAACAGAGCTGATGAGAACTGCAGCTCTGTGACTTCTGGATGTGACTAAAACCTTTTGGCTATATTGCTATGAAGAACAGGGAATAGCTCTGGGGGTCCTTGCTCAAAAATTAGGACCCTATAAAAGGGCAGTGGCATATTTTCAAAACAGCTGGATGAAGCGAGCAAAGGATGGCCCGAATGCCTAAGGCCTGTGGCAGCAGTTGTCACGAATATTGAAGAGGCTTGTAAACTCACGCTGGAATGAAAGATTACTGTACTAGTGTCCCATGTGGTATCAGCAGTCCTGGAACAGAAAGAAGCCCACTGGTTATCTCCTTCATGTTTTTTTAAAATACCAGGCTACCCTTGTGGAACATGATGACATAGAAATTATGGTTACTAATGTTGTGGATCCAACATCCTTTTCGCAGGAACAATCAACAGAACCACCAACGCATGACTGCTTGGCCACTATAGAGACTGTATATTTAAGCCTACCAGACTGGAAAGAAAAACCTCTGGAACATGTTGATTCTTGGTTTACTGATGTTAGTAGTTCTATGAAAAATGGTGAATGGAAGGCAGGATATGCTGTTACCACCACTTCACAGGTAGCAGAAGCTAAACCTTCACCCGCAAACACTTCTGCCCAAAAGGCAGAAATAACAGCATTAGCGAGAGCCCTGGAATTGGCTGAAGATGAAAGGATAAGTATTTGGACTGATTCTAAATATGCATTTGGTGTGGTCACAGAATCACAGAATCCTAAGGGTTGGAAGGGACCTCAAAAGATCATCTAGTCCAACCCCCCTACGAGAGCAGGATAACCTAGACTACATCACACAGGAACTTGTCCAGGCGGGCCTTGAATATCTCCAACATAAGAGACTCCACAACCCCCCTGGGCAACCTGTTCCAGCGTTTTGTCACTCTCACAGTAAAGAAGTTTTTCCTGATGTTCACATACACATGGTGTCATTTGGAAAGAACAAGGACTTTTGAACACACAAGGAAAACAGATTAAACATGCTACAGAAATTCTGTGACTACTGGAAGCTGCTCAGCTACCTGAGGAAGTAGCCATTATGTATCGTAGAGGGCATCAATAACCTGACTCTTATCAGGAAACTAGAAATAATTTGGCTGATTTTGAAACCAAATGAGCAGTTGAACAATCTCAAATCATGTCCTTAATCCCTGATGGCAAACTAACAATTGAGAAATCTTAACCTAGATATTCAAAAAAGGATAGAAAGCTGATTGAAGATCTGAAAGGACAGGAAAACAAAGAGCACTGGATTCCCTATAATCAACTCTGGAAGCTAGTTGAGGAGGAACATAATAACACTCATTGGGGTACCAACTCTTTCTATAAACATTTAGACAAACGAATTGTAGGAAGGAATCTATACACTATAGTTCAACTAGTGACAAAACAATGTCAGCTCTGTCTTAAGAATAATCCTAAAACTGAAAACCTTGCACTTGGCATGGTTAAACTTCATGAGGTTGGCATCAGCCCACCTCACAAGCGTGTCAAGGTCCCTCTGGATGGCAATTCCTTCCCCCCAGCGTATCCACCGAATCACTCAGCTTGGTGTCATTGGCAAACTTGATGAGGGCACACTAAATCCCACTGTCCATGTCAGCGACAAAGATGTTGAACAAGACCGGTCCCAACACCAATCCCTGAGGGACACCACTCGTCACTGGCCTCCAGCCGGACACTGAGCCATTGACCACAACTCTTTGCGTGCAGCCATCCAGCCAGTTCTTTATCCACCAAGTGCCCCACCTATCAAATTGATGTCTCCCCAATTTAGAGACAAGGATGTTGAGTGGGACAGTGTCAAACGCTTCGCAGAAATCCAGGTAGATGATGTCAGCTGCTCTACCCCTGTCCATTAGTTCCGCAGCCCCATCATAGAAGGCCACCAAATTGGTCAGGCAGGATTTCCCCCTAGTGAAGCCATGCTGGCTGCCACCAAGCACCTTTTTTCATGTNATAGAAGGCCACCAAATTGGTCAGGCAGGATTTCCCCCTAGTGAAGCCATGCTGGCTGCCACCAAGCACCTCACTGTTTTTCATGTGCCTTAGCATGCCTTCCAGGAGAATCTGCTCCAAGATTTTTCCAGGCACAGAGGTGAGACTGACTGGTCTGTAGTTCCCTGGGTCATCCGTTTTCCTCTTCTTGAAAATGGAGGTTATATTTCCCCTTTTCCAGTCATTGGGAATGTCATCTGATTGCCATGATTTTTTAAATGTGATGGCCAGTGGATTAGCAACTTCATTCGCCAGCTCCTTCAGGACCAGCTGATGGATTGCATCAGGTCCCATGGACTTGTGCACGTTCAGGTTCTTAAGATGGTCTTGAACCACATCCTGTCCTACAGTGAGCCTAAGGTCTTCATTCTCACAGTCCCTGCGTCTGACTTCCAAGACTTGGGTGGTGTGCTCAGAACATTTGCCAGTGAAGAATAAGGCAAAGAAGTCCTCAAGAACCTCAGCCTTCTCCAAATCCTGTGTAGCCAGTTCACCCAATAGCTTCCGGAGGGGGCCTAAGTTCTTCCTGGTCTGTCTTTTGCAATGTATCTGTAGAATCCCTTCTTGTTATCCTTAACATCCCTTGCTAAGTTTAATTCTAACTGGGCCTTAGCTTGCCTCACCTGGTCCCTAGCTTCCCAGACAACATTCCTGTATTCTTCCCAGGCCACCTGTCCTTGCTTCCACTTTTTGTAAGCCTCTTTTTTCCTTCTAATTTTTCTCAGCAGCTTCTTATCCATCAAAGGAGGTCAAGACAAATAATTAAAACATTGTTAAACAAGATAATGCCTCATTTTGGAGTACCAGCAGCAATTTCTTCCAATGGAGGTTCACACTTTAGTGTGAAATTGTTAAAAGAAATTAGCAAAAAAAATTAGAAATTGATCGATTGAACCTTTAGGACCCTTACGTATGAAATTGTGTTGGTCATAATTTGGACTTTATGATAACTGGCATACAAGCTTGGGACCAAAATTTATACCTGAAATTAATGCACAGTGTTACTAAAGTTTTTAATTGTAGTGACTGTTGCCTAAATCAGGAGAAAATTCAGACTTTCCATTAATTGGCGTTCCAATTCCCAGCACTATCTCATGGACAAATCTGTGGGTGAACACTAGCAATCTATGTCCAAGGGAAAAGTTAAAACTTGGGATCGTTAATCCTAATCCAAGTAGAAAATATTATACCTGTGTACAAAGGTGTATTACACCAGGAACCAGAGTAGGAGATTATGTTTTTTTAAATGCCACAGGTGTAGGTAACTATACAAACTGCAATCACACTATTAATACAGATGGTATCGTAGTTCAGTGGTGGCCCATTCCTGAAGGGAAAGAATGGTATTGGTTATATAGAAAAAATGCTTATAAGACACTACCCCCCAATTGGAAGGGGGCATGCACCTTAGGTGCTGTGGTACCCAATCTTACTATTATTGACATACATCTTTCTGGAACCTGGGTTAGAAGTTTTGTTAAATAGACCAAGCAAAGGTTTAACCCTATTGCCAAGCAGAACACTGCATTTCATAGTTTTGTGAGATGGCTAATTCCATCTTTGGGAGTAAGTGAATTAAAGAAGGCAACTGTAAATATTTCAGCAACCATAGGGGAAACAGAAAGTAAAGGTATTGAAACAGAAAGTAAATCTAAGCAGGACAAAAAGAGACAACTAACCTATCTAAAGTGGTATTACAAAACCAAATGGCTCTAGACATGTTATTGGCTTCATAAGGAGAAGTTTGTTCCATAATCACTGAGAGCTGCTGTTCCTATATAGATCAAAGTGGCAAAATTGAAACAGATCTGGAGGAACTTGAAAACAAACTAAAATATTTCATGAAATGACCAAGGATGATACCCCTTGGGGTTCTGAAGAAATATGGAAAAAGTTAACTTTATGGTTACCTAATCTCTCCTGGTTGAGTCAACTGGTTGCAGGAATATTAATTGTTTCAATATTGATTACTTGTGGTAGGATACAATGCTCCTTCTGGTGTTGTAAACGATCTATGATAAATCATGAAGACTGGATAACGAATGAAATCAAGCATCAAGCAGAAACAGGAAACTATTTCAAAAATACTCTAAATTGTAATGCTAATACACAAAATGTTGCAAAAGAATTTGCAAAAAGGACAGAAAAAGGGGGATTTGAGACAAGAAGGCACAAAATCACAAGATGAAATATAAATCTTTGTAAATAAGTAGAATTAGTTTTGGGTAGCATTAAGTTTGACGGCTTTGTAGCAGTAGCAATGGAAAATAACTGAGGTACATGTTTCACAGAAAAAAAATAGTAGAGTGCAGCTAGAGAACATAATGAGAATTCTTGTATAAGATAAATCACTGTAGTTAGCGTCATTTTAGGTCCTTATGACCTTAGCACAAAAATAAGTGTAAGAAAAACAGGACAGAAAAAGAGGATGTGTGGATGGGGAGTATCTGGGACTAGCAGGTGTTCAGGATGGGCTGCAGCTAAACTAACTTATAAGTAGAAGGAGAGGGTGATTGTTAGTGTTAGCAAACCAATTAAGCTGGTATAAATATTATCTACTGTGCATGCTTCAAAGGCTACCAAAAGTGATGAAAATTGTTGGAAGAAGTAAACGATCCTCAGAGACCACCATCACATTTCTGTACAGATGTGGGGAAACTTTCTGGAAAAATGATGTAATTCATATGCAGCCTCATGAATATGCATGTATGTACGTAATGAATATGCATGCAGAATGACTATACAAAGACGACTTGTTTAGCAATACAGGGACACATGCTAGGTGGAGCTATACCCTGTGTCTCCAGTGCTGCAATAAAAAATACCTGCTTGTCAACTTAAACTTTGTTGATGAGTTCCTGGAGATTTCTCCGAATCAAAATACCCACAAACTTCTAAACAATATAAAACAAAAAGTCATTTCTCTTGCACAGCTCTGCATTTCAAGGGCCAACAACTTTTCTGGGAGAGTGGAGAAGGAGGGAAGAAAAGGGTTGTTATTTTAAATAAAATATTAAAGACTGGATGAGTGGGCAAACTTCTCAATTACAGAATTTGGCAGTGAGATGAGACAAGTGCTACTCTACTATTACTTGGCAAATCAAATCAAGTAATTTTTTAACTTTGCTTCAACTTTTGAAGATACCACTAATAAAGAGCATGTGGAAAACGGGCTAAAGAAGGAACTTCTTACTCGAACTCCTGATCAGCCAGTCTCAGGTGTGCCTGAAGCACTCTCCCAATTAAAAGCAAAATCTCTGCATAAACTCTTACACCAATATAGTTATGGCAAACTCTGAATGCTTTACATAATTATAATCCATTGACAGGTATATACATCTTGGAAGAATCCAGTCCTCCATAAATGATTATTAAGATTCAAAGTTGTGCCTGGAGAGTAAAGAAGCAAAAGAAGTCTGACTTTAAAACCGTTGCTAGCCACAATAAGCCACTATCAGCAGACACAGTTAAGAGACAGAATACACTAGTTGCTCCTTTTGTATCAGCCAGGAATATCTTCTTGGGGTGAAAGAAGTCAGAGTGCCAACCAAAGGCTGATTAGAATATGGTACATTAGCGAGAATTTGTACACGCTCCAGCATGAAAACATTAAACAGCGCATTAAGGAAAAACAATCCTTTAGAATGCCTGGTTACAATTACAAAAGGAACAAGGCTTCCATTTATCCAAGCAGAGATACTATTATGTCTCTTCTGTGTCAGAAATAGGCAGATTAGCCAGCTGGTTTAGATAAAAATCAAGGTTGCATTAAGGTGAAACTTCAGCACCATTTTTTTCCTTATAAATAGCAGCATGAAACATCTTAAATCCATTGCTTTAGCCAAAAAAGACTTCTCCTCATAGCAAGTGTTTTTCCCACAGACCTGCAATAAAGATTCCATCGGTCTGATTCATAGTAAAAATCACATCTTTGACAAAGGAAAAAGAATTCATAAAGCAACAAAAACATTAAAAACAAAAAATAAAACTAATTATCACCATAGTGAGACGTGACAAGCAGAAAGCACAAATAACTTAAGTGCTAAACAAATAACAATCACTTGATCTTGAGATGCAGCACAGAATCTGATACTCAGGGATTAAAAAAAAAATCACCCCAGGCATTAAAAAAGAACCCAAAAGCAGTGCTCTGCACCACAGCCAGGGAGAATGGTCCTACTTGGAGCCTCTGGCATAAAGCTCCAGGGGAGACTCGAGGTTGACTCCTTGGATTTTGGAGTCGGGGATACAGAGGATCTAAGGCCAGCTACACCCCAACTGAAAAAGAGATACTGGCAGCCTATGAAGGGGTTTGAGCTGCTTCAGAAGCAACTGGCACTGAAGCACAGCTCTTCCTGGCACCTCAGTTGCCCATGCCAGGCTGGATGTTCAAAGGCAGGGTCTCCCTTACGCATCATGCAACCAACGCTACATGGAGTAACTGGGCTGCACTAATTACACGAGCTTGAACAGGAAATCCCAGTCATCCAGGCATTCTAGAAGTCATCATGGACTGTCCAGAGGGCAAAAATTTTGGAACGTCACCAGAGGAGGAGGTGATGCGTGCCAAAGAGGCCCCATCATATAATAAACTGTAGAAAGTGAAAAGCAGTATGCCTTGTTTACCGATGGGTCCTGCCATATTGTGGGAAAGCATTGGAGATGGAAGGCAGCTGTACAGAGTCCTTGACAACAAGTTGCAGAAACTATTGAAGGAGAGGGTGAATCGAGTCAGTTTGCCAATGTGAAAGCCATCCAGCTGGCCCTGGACACTGCTGAGTGAGAAAAGTGGCCAGTATTTTATACTGACTCATGGATGGTGGCAAATGCCCTGTGGGGTGGTTGTAACAATGGAAGCAGAGCAACTGGCAACGCAGAGGGAAACCCATCTGGGCTGCTGCACTGTGGCAAGATATTGCTGCCTGAGTGCAGAACCTGGTGGTGAAGGTATGCCATGTACCCAAGAGTTGAGCCACTGAGGAATACCAGAACAACCAACAAGTGGCTAAAGCTGCTAAGATTGAAGTGGCTCAGATGGACTTAGATTGGCAATATAAGGGTGAATTATATTTGGCCCGGTGGGCCAATTACACTTCAGGCCATCAGGGCAGGGATGCAACATACAGATGTGCTCATGATCGAGGGGTGGACTTAACAATGGACACTATTGCCCAGGTTATTCATGACTGTGAAACATGTGCTGCAATTAAGCAAGCTAAACAGTTAAAGCCTCTCTGGTATGGAGGACGATGGCTGAAGTACTAATATAGGGAGGCCTGGCAGATTGATTATATCACACTCCCACCAACCCACCAAGGCAAGCACTATGCGCTTACCATGGTGGAGACAACCACTGGATGGCTGGAAACATACGCTGTGCCCCACGCCACTGCCCGGAACACTGTCCTGGGCCTTGAGAAACAGATTGTGTGGCAACACAGCACCCCAGAGAGAACGGAGTCAGACAATGGACTCATTTCTGGAATAACCTTATAGACACTTGGGCCAAGAGCATGGCATTGAATGGATATATCACATCCCCTACCATGCACCAGCCTCTGGGAAAACTGAACGGTACAATGGGCTGTTAAAAACTACACTGAGAGCAATGGGTGGGGGAACTTTCAAACATTGGGATATGCACTTACCAAAGGCCACCTGGTTGGTCAACACTAAAGGGTCTGGCAAAAGGGCTGGCCCAGTCCAATCATAACTCTTACATACTGTAGAAGGGGATAAAGTTCCTGTGGTGCACATAAAGAATTTGCTGGTGAAGACAGTCTGGGTCATTCCTGCTTCAGGTGAAGTCAAACCCACTCGTGGGATTGCTTTTGTTCAGGGTGGGTAATGCAGGAAGACGGGGAAGTCCAATGTGTACATCAAGGGGTTTTGATTTTAGGAGAAAACAGCCCATGAACTCAACTGCATGCTGTTGCCTGCTATGTAGCACTCTTATAGCCCACCAACTAGATGTCTTCAGGTCACCAGTGACCGGCCTTGACTTCCCTTCAACCATCATCCCAACAAAGAATTGACTTTGATAGAACCAGATAAGCTCAGCAGTGACCAGACAAATTTCACGATGTCACCAGCAGGAAACGATCCAACACTGAACACTGTCTCTCCTGCTCTGAAAGACTGTTACAAGAAATAAAACCCAACACAATGGATTGGATGAACTCAGCAGCTTCAAAGGGATTGGTCCATGCACTAAGGAATGATACCTCTGTGTGTGTGTATGTATGTATATATATATGAGGCGAGTGATGGTATATTGGTATATGGTATATGTACATATATATATATATATATATATATATATATATGAGGCAAGTGATGGTATATCAAAAAATGTAAGATCTGAGCATGACATGAATGGGGTGGATACTGCCCGGGGTTCAGCAGTAGTAGTCATTTTTTCCTCCTTCTTAGTAGACCACTGGTCAGCAGGTGGAATTCTTTTGATTCTCCCCCCCATCCCTCCAGGAGCAGGGGGAGGAAGAAAGCAGGGGGAAGGGAATGAGCTAGCAGCTGCATGCTTCTGAGCTACTGGCTGGGCTTAAATGACAACATACACAGATCAATTATTTTAGGACTACTGCAGTGCTTTTAAGAACTAGAGTGTGTCCTCATGTACCTATATTTTCTCTGATAAGGGTTTGTATGATATACAGTGCACATGTAAAAGCAACAAGGTTTTCATAGCTCACCTGAAAGTCCAGGTGAGCATTTGTTTCACCATGCCTTTTCACCCTCTCTTCCTTAGAGCCAAACTTCCTAGATGGCTAAAAGAAATGAGCGACTGGGATGAAGGCTACATTATCCATTTACAGACTGTGATAAAGCAATTATGAACACAGCTGTATTCTGCCCTATTACTGTTATGGTGCTGGCAATTTTAAAAGCTAGGGTGAGACTTTTTCTAAAGAACTGCTCTATTGATTTCAGTCATAAAGTTGTTAAGACTTTTTCAGAAAAGAAGTTGTTCTGTGTGTAACTACCAGTATGAATTTAATATGCAGAAATACAAAATGTGATTTAAAAAAAAATCATGAATAGTGTTACTGTTGCACATAAAGAGTTCTGATCCATTACTGAGTGACTGGCTCTCTTAAAAGGGCTAAAACAAAAAAAAAAAAGGACCCCACCAGAGCAGTGTCAGATAGGAAGCACAAGATTGGTAATTTCTTCCATCCAAAAGTATAACAATACAGTAGAGAGACACCTTCGTGAGCTTCCTGGAAGAAAAAAATCCTTTTTTTCTTTAACATTTAAGTAACCTTCAGTATAACAATACAAACCAGTATGGTTTGCTATCATGTCAAAAGCAGGACTAACAATGTTTCAAAACATTTAGTGTATCTAAACACACAAATGACCTTGAAATGTAGCAGCCAGTCTGGAATTAAATCAGTGCTCAATTGAGTCATGTGAGTCATGGAAAACAATTTGACACAACTACCTAAGCTTAGGAACATTGGTAAGACACCAAAACAAAGCAGGAAGTGTTTTGCTGATGCTGAGAGTTGCATATTTATTGAAAAAGTAGCAACAGCTATGCTCCTGAAGACAGTGTTGTAAATAAAACTGAGTTGTGGACAATATGGAAATGGTGTTGAACTGCTGATTAACAATTACTTTATTGTATTACTTTTAGTTATGGAAATTTTTGCATTCTAACTAATAATGACCATAGGTCAATCAGAATGCCAAAAACTGTACATCTCTTCAGAGTAGCAAAACCACAAAAAGTTTTTAAAACACTAATCCTCTGGTTTACACTCCTACTTTCAGCTTCTCTATCATATCCCTACAAACTGATTGTCTCAACACCTTTTCTCTCCAATGACATTCTACATATCACCTCCTGACCTTGCAGTTAAATCCATGCTGGAATTCTACAAGAGCAAAAGAATCCTCATTAAGAAATGGAGGTTCAGTGTGATGAGAGTATGATTCACTACAAGATCCCAAACTACATAACCAACACACGGTACTATTGAAGTTTAAGAGCATTTAGAAAGTAGTTATCATCCTTCTTCTATGTTTATTTGTTGGGCTGGGGGTGGACAACACTGGGGCCCCCAATACAACAGGGATGTGGACCTGCTCAAGTGAGTCCAGAGGAGGGCTACAAAGATGATCAGAGGGATGGAGTACCTCCAATGTGAAGACAGGCTGAGAGATGGGCTTGCTCAGCATGGAGAAGAGAAGGCTCTGTAAGACCTTTTACCAGCCTTCCAGTACCTAAAGGGGCTTACAAGAAAGCTGGGAAGAGACCTTTTACAAGGGCATGTAGTGACAGGACAAGATTTAGTTTAAATATCAGGAAGAAATTCTTTGTGAGGTGAGACACTGGCACAAATTGCCCAGAGAAGCTGTGGCTGCCCCATCCCTGGAAGTGTTTAAGTGTTTTGCTGGGCAATGATTCATCTCCAGTAGCAATTTGGGAACTTTTTCTATGATCAAACTTGGGTTTTACTTATTCTTTTTCAATAATTTCTTTCTATGGGCCTCAGGGATAGGGAAAGAGATAATAATGGAGATGCTACACACTGATTCTGGATGCTCAGAATAAGCAGCTTCAGGAAAGCATTCCTGAATCACTGAATCACATAACACAATGCACTAGATAACTTCAAAGTTTTTTTCAAGAGTTAAAATAAATAAGCAAGCAACTCATTTCTTACATTCCGTATATATGCCATACAACTTCCTAGGAAAAGCCTTTCCCTTAAATCTCCCCTACAGTATCCCTACAGAAGCATAGAAAGGAAGAATTAGCTATCATACAGGAAAAACCATGGTATTTTTAGCAATCTATCAAAACTTATCTCAAAACCTGTTTTCCCTTATGATATTTATGCACCTCCATTACTTCATGCATTGATTACTAAATCTTAGGCTTAATTTCTTTTTATACGTAACTTAAGGACATTTTTTTGCTGTTAAGTAGGACACCTCCTATGTTATGTAACATTTTAAACTGTAAGGGTACATTAATCTGTCTTTTGAATTGCAAAGCCATCAGATTCATGTCTTGGCAGTTAATCTCAGGATACTTATTAAGGACATCATGAGGTATGATGGTATAAGGGGAGGGGCATTTGTTTTAACTTAACAGGTAAAGCTGCTGAACCACTTTCCTGGATTTATGCTATTCAAAGATACCTTCCTGAAACTCGTAGCTGGCAAATTCACACCTGACTTCACACGAAGGTCTTTTTCTTGCTCATCTTCAAATTTCTTTCAACACTAACATGCCACGAACATTCATAATGGAACAGACTCATGAAAACTTCTGTCCATATCAAGTTTAAATTTCAACACTCATCAGAAAACATTCACACCAAACCTACAAAACCACTCTGGATCACAGTAACAGCTTATA
This sequence comes from Agapornis roseicollis, assembly GCA_002631895.1. Classification (NCBI taxonomy): domain Eukaryota; kingdom Metazoa; phylum Chordata; class Aves; order Psittaciformes; family Psittacidae; genus Agapornis; species Agapornis roseicollis. The sequence goes on along the minus strand of NDXB01006015.1, from coordinate 7,927 downwards.
AAAAGCAGTTTCAAATTCTCCTTGCAGAGGTAGATGAATTATTAGCATCATGACTACAAGAAAATAGATTACCATCTGAGCAGACTGCTGTTGAAGCAAGAACTTGGGCAGGGGGGAAGGGACATGGAGGGAGGGAGGAGAGAGGAAATGGGACAGGACCTTCCTTCATGGTAATGTTCCATGCCAAAGCAACGTACAGTATGACTGCCTTCTGGTAACACTTCTGTGTTTGTGATTGACTAAGTCATCACATGAACAAGATCAAGAGTTGCAGAGACATTGTTCTATCTTCAACCAGTTTATAAAAACCCAATCCATTTGGAAATAAACTTAAAAGACTACCCTTAAAGCTTATGACAAAAGCAGTGTTAAAGTAGTGTTCTCAATCCCACTCATTCACCTTCAGAGGAAAAGCTCATCTTGAGATTCTGATCCCTGACTGTGATAGCCTTACATCAGGCCATGAGCAATCCACATTGAGATAACTGTTGAGACCAAAGACCAGAGTTTCCACATTAGTATGGGGTGAAGAGTCAGTCACTAAAAACAGTTCCACATAACACAGGCATTGTATAGCTGCAACAAAATACATAACTACAGCTACACAGGTCAGGAGAAAGCTACCAGGACCATCATGTATTCGTCTCTGTATTTCCCATTAGCCTAAGTCCTACAAAGAGCCCAGTGGAGGGAGACAAATGCAAAATTTTACAGAAACCATGTACAAGCTAAGCATGCCCTCTGTTCTCTAGGAATGATAAAAGGCAGGTCTGAGAATGGAAATGTGCATTTTGGGAATAAGGATGAGAGTCTGAATTTTAACTAGAATAAATATTATATCAGTAGTTCTGTTCTTTTTCCATCACACAGATTCATTTGGCATTCATTCATGCCAAACCCTACCTAAGAAGTGTTAAGCTTTAACACTACTTCTGTTCTTGCAATTTTTTTTTTATAAAACATCCACCAACATCAAGGCTATATTAGGCCAAGCAGAATGCCACATTGTCTGACCTCATATAAAGACTGCTTCCCATTTTTAGCTGAGAGGTGTGAAGATAACAAAGAATGGATACATGCAGAAAAATAAGCAGGAATGGTCTGCAGCAATTACAAAGTCTCAATTTAGTTCCTCCTTACATAGAAGTGTTACCAAAAGGTAATGTAGTAGAATTTGCTCATGCAAGTAGGACCTGTCATGACACTAGGCTCATACAATCTTGCATCAACAAAATATTAAAGCAGGATTGTGACAGTCATCATACCCAATGCTCCCTAAACAACAAACTGAATTTATGAAGATTAGAGAGTATTCCTGGTGAAAAGCAATGGACATCTTTTGATAATTCAGTGCAAGCCAAATGCACCTCTCATTCACAAAAGGCCAAGACAGATGATTTAAGAAAGATGCTTTTTTTGGTCAGTCCATTTTAGTTTGGGGGGTTGTGGCATACCTTATAATCAGTCATTTACAGAAGGTATAAATAAACCAAGGCTTTGATACAGACAACTTTGGGAAGTACATCATTATGATCAAAAATGCCTGAAACAAAGTCTGAATTTCTGCTTACAATATGAATTGTCTGTATTATGACACTTTGAGGTCCTTCTTCTGATCTGCCTCAGGCTTCGGATGTCTGAAGATGTCTAGAGGCTAGAACTGGCCATGGCAAGACAGCAAGCAGGCTGAAATTAGGATAACACTTTCTCATACTTTCCTTCAAGGGAATAGACCAGCAAGTCACAAGCACAGAAGCCTGATCAAGCCAACACTGGTGAGAAAAAGAACTTACACTTTTTGTAACTGGAAAGTAGTTCGTCTGGTACTAACCCAATGTATGTTCCCTATACGTAAGATTACCTAAGTATCTTAAAGGCAGACCTCCATGAAACAGTCAGCTTTGCAAGCAAAGTCATTTCCTTCCAAATAAAATTTTGCTTACAAAGTTATTTGCCCAGAGAGACAAAAAACTAAGGTCAAAGATAATTTGGTACAAAATCTGCTGCAGTAAAACGAGGCTACTTAACACCCATTTTAATCAACCATTACAGAATTTCCACATTCAGGAGCTGTCATCTAAACGTATCCTTAAGCAGTTTTCTCAGCAGTGGTTTCAGCAGTGGCAAAATCTGAACGAAAGGTTAGTCCCATCTGCTATAAAACCAAGTTCTTTTTACCATGCACTATGAAAACACCTTAAATTTTATTGAATAAGCTGACATTGATGTTGGAAGCTTATCTTCATGGCTCCTTCTGCAGGAATGGTTATGGCCATAATAAAGGCATGAACTTCACACAGTATAAATATCTATGCTATGGTATGTGGTGTAAAGCACACTATATTTTCCCCCAAAATGAAATAAAAAAATAAAATATTAAACTTGGCAAAGCTGTAGGACAGGCCACTAACAGAACCCTCTTCAGGAGAGGAAAGGAAGGAATACTTTCCCAGATGTACTGAAGACTGTTATCAACCTGATGAATCCATGACATTTTCCCCCTACTGGCCCAAAAGACTTATTAGATGGCAGTTCTAATGGTCACTTGACCTTGCATTAGGTATAATGAAGGACTATAGAGGGCTATTGGCTGGATTCAAAACAAATCCAACCAACAGTTCTATCATCTCTCACTAGTCTTACCCAAGCAAGGTAATAGGATATTAAAACTTGGCAAATACTATGAAAAGTACCAACACCGTATTCACTTATAGCACTCTCAATATTGTGCAAATTTCCTGAACTAGAGATAGAAGATTAAAATACATTTCCTTTGGAGAAAAGATTACTACTTTGTCACTGATGCAGAAAAAGAGCATTTCTAAAGCAACAGCTGCTTCTCAGCAGTCTCACAAGAAACCTGCCGTACCTGTGAGAAGTATCAGTGCAATTGGATGCCAAACACCTCCTCTTAGAAGTCAATTTTCTACTTGTCCCCTACTTGGTTGCCTCTTCAACCTGTCAGATCACTTTTTTTTTTCCCCCTAAGATAAAACAGCTTTTATACAACCATTTTATAATAGTTAACATTTCCTAGTCTTCATCCAATTTCAAACTATTGATGTGTCTAAATGTTAAGAAGGGTAAAGACTACTGGATAATATAAGGAGATCTGTTTGAAAGAGAGATTATAACACATCACTAAACACATCAACATGTAGAACCTTAAGTAGTGAACAAAATGGAGAAGGGGAAATTAACATCTAAAGCAGTTAAAAACAATTTCTTTTTTTTGTGGGGAGGGGAAGAGGGAAGTGGAACACACTTCTCATCTCATCCTTTGTACAGACTCCATATCTCACTAATCAACTCATTCTGCTTTTCATTTTTCTGTTAATGGTGTGAAGCATATGGTGTATCTATACTAGCACCTTGCTCAAAAATGTAACATCCTGATTCAGGTCTTAAAACCTACCTCTCTTAAATTTCCCCCAATGCCTTAACAGATGATTAGAAGATTTTCTATGTATCCTATTCTATGATAGACTACACAGAAACACTGTGTTATACTTCATCCTTTAAATATGAAATCATACTTTCATCTTCCTCTTTCTTCCTTCCTCCCAAATCTTGACAACAGAATTTTTTCACTATCACAGACCTCACAAATTGGTAGCTGTAGTACATTGGAAAGAATCTTTCATACATTCATGATCACTACTACAGAATTGCCTGGATTTACCAACTAGTAGACGCTACACAGTATGCAGTTTGGACTAACATCCATAAGAACAGGATAACAGTAAGTAGCCAGTTGATTTCTAACTGTATTTTACTAGAATGAAGACTTCAGAATAAAGACTGAGAGACATCATCTTCAGACAACTCTGTTAAATATTTTGAAGATCACATTCTAGTCTCGTTAATAAGGAGATCATTATCATAACTGAATTTAGCAGAATGTTTTATAATGTGTATAGTCATGATTCATGAAAATTATTCCACAATTTCACTGCAGTCTGATAGAGGTATGATGCTCCAACATTTCTTGGAAGATTTTATTGGACATTTACAATGGAAACTATTCCAAGGTTGAAACTACAAGCACCATTATGTCACCAGGTTTTTTTCAAAAAAAACTTCCAAGAGCATAAATCAGTTCTACTGACTATGGAGCTCAACCAACCAGCAAAATGACTATAGGCATCAGTTTCCTATTTCTTTCAAGCTAAACAAAATAAATTATTTAAAGAAAATGGGAAGGGGAGGGGACGGGGGGGGGGGAGG
>NDXB01006014.1:14347-28811 GCA_002631895.1 Agapornis roseicollis | reverse complement strand
TAGTGAAGCCATGCTGGCTGCCACCAAGCACCTTGTTGTTTTTCATGTGCCTTAGCATGGCTTCCAGGAGAATCTGCTCCAAGATTTTGCCAGGCACAGAGGTGAGACTGACTGGTCTGTAGTTCCCTGGGTCATCCATTTTCCCCTTCTTGAAAATGGTGGTTATATTTTCTCTTTTCCAGTTGTCAGGAACTTCATCTGACTGCCATGATTTTTCAAATATGATGGACAGTGGCTTAGCAACTTCACTCACTTTCTCCTTCAGGAATCGCAAATGGATTTCATCAGGTCCCATGGACTTGTGCATGTTCAGGTTCTTAAGATGGTCTTGAACCAGATCCTCTCCTACAGTGGGCCCAAGGTCTTCATTCTCACAGTCCGTGCGTCTGACTTCCAAGACCTGGGTGGTGCAGTCAGAGCCTTTCCTGTTGAAGACTGAGGCAAAGAAGTCCTTCAGAACCTCAGCCTTCTCCAAATCCTGCGTAGCCAGTTCACCCGATAGCTTCCGGAGGGGGCCTACATTTTCTCTGGTTTGTCTTTTATTCACAACGTGCCTATAGAATCCCTTCTTGTTATCCTTAACATTCCTAGCTGAGTTTAATTCTAACTGGGCCTTAGCTTTCCTCACTTTCCTAGCTTCCTGGACAACATCCCCATATTCATCCCAGGCTGCCTGTCCTTGCTTCCACCTTTTATAAGCCTCTTTTTTTCCTTTGAATTTTCCTCAGAAGCTCCTTATCCATCCAAGGAGGTCTCCTGGCCCTTGTTGGGATGCAACACTCTCGAGCTTGTAGCAGGTAGATGGGCACGCATCTCTAATTCCTCGTTTGCTCCCCATGCTACGGGCATTTGTATAGAGGCACCTGAGCAGAGCTCCAAAGGATGCCAGCTTGCTGGTTAGAGTGTCTGGAATGTCGCTGCATTGCTTCAAGCATTTATTGAAGGTGGTGGCAACTGATTGGGTATGTTGGGATGGAACAGTGCCTCCCTCCCCCAGCACATCTGGTTTAAAGCATCCTTGACAAGTCTGGCAAGCCTCCTACCAAACCCACTCTTCCTCTTATTTATCAGAGCAGGTTGACCAGCCCCCAGTAGACCTGACCTACAAACTCCAGTCCTGTGTTCAAGGTACCCAAACCCTTGACTAGGACACCAGTCTTGTAACCATTTATTAACCTGTCCAATCCTCCTAGCTTTTTTAATGTCCTCCCCTGTATCCTGGAGAACGGATGAAAAAACAATCTGAGCTCCAGAGCCCCTAACAACCTCTCCCAGGGCTCTGTAGTCCTTCTTTATGTCCCCCACGCTACTACTATCTATATCCCTAGCACTCACATGTATCACTAGAAGTGGGTAATAGTCCATGGGACTTACTAGAGCAGGCAGCCTCTCTGCAACATCCCTGATCCATGCCCCCAGTAGGCAACACACCTCCCTTGAGACTGGGTCTAGCTGACAGATGGGTGCCTCCATCCCTTTCAAAGTAGAGTCTCCCATTACTAGAATTGAATAGATTATATTATAAACCCTTTACATTTGGACTTCCTTGCTGCTGTTGTCCCAGAATGGATATAGTCATAAATATTTAGGCTGTTTGGCATTTGTGGTCATTACTTTAAAAAATTGACAGTAACTGATTTTGTTCATTGTGTGGATGTAAGAAATAAAATAGCTATGGGAACTAAATGCCAGATTCCCTTGTGGAGTTCATTGGAGCTTTCAGGGAATACCTAACTGTGACATCTGATAAAAACTGTCATACTTTCACCTTGAAAAGATTAAAAATTGATAGCATTTTCTAAAATAACTGAGTTTTGTAATGTTCTGATTGCATTTCTGAAAGCTAAGTAAAAAGAAATAAATGACTGACTGAAGGGATGTAAACAAAACAACACTGTATCTGCTTGTCTTGTGCCTAAAAATCCACATTCGCTTTAGAGATTTCTTGGGTAATCAAGCATTCCTGTATTGACAATGAGGAATGCTGAGGGTATATTATCTGGATGCAGAAAAGATAAAATAGAAGCCTCTAATTTTTTCCTTCTGAGAAAATGAGACTGTAGCGCTGAATCGCATGGCACAGGAATGTATAGAAAAAAAAAGTCTTTGCCCTGCTTTTAAAGGGAATATACCTCCAAAGGAATCTATCCTAACCATGAGTTTACTAGCTGTTTAGTGCTTAGTTCAGCATCTGATGCTATGGGAAATACTAAATGAATATGGCTGCAGATAGCACTTTAGCTAACTTTTTGTTTGTTTGGTTTTTTTTCATTCCATTTTCATTTCATGCTGACTGGTTTAGCACTTCAGTCCTAGAGGATGAGCTGTGGCCCTCCCAGGCCAGCAGGCACTTCAGACTGAATTCCCAATATTTGTGTAGGTGTTTGTGCCACAGGGTGTAAGAAGTAGGCAGAAATTAAGATGTATTTTCTCATCATACTGAGTTCATGTGTAAAGTAGTCTTAAAAACTGTATTTCCCTCATCAGTCCACTGAATAGACCGGCTGTTATAAATCAGGCATCCTGATTTATATAGGCCTTTGGATCTTAATGGATTCCTTCTTGACAACTGAGCCCTGACTCTTCAGGTACTGATGGGTGTTTTCTCCTCATGCGTTTATTCAGAGGTGAAGTTTAGGGACTGCCCATTTTTAAAACCATCCCCCCAGAAGGTCTCTGATCACAGACAGCAACTTTTTTTCCACTTCCCTCCGCTGCCACATCAGTTGGCTGCTGCTGAAGTGTGACTTACTGAGCTCATTAAACTTGGTATTTTTTTTAAGCATAACCTGTGTAGTAATATCAGAAATATAATTTTTAAAACTTATTTCATGTTAAGTGAATTAGCAGAGAGAGATTTATTTACATATGTTAATTCAAAATGTCTTTGGAACTGATTGAAATAATTTGGAAAGATAAAAAATACAATCATAGTAAAAATTTTTCCCCTGCTTCTCATCTGTGACTGCATGGACTTTGTTGGGATTTTAGCATCAGAAACCTAAGTGGTTTTGACCTGATACAGGCAGAGTGATCAACCAAAAAGAAAATGTTTGCACAATGATCCTGAAATGTTGAATCTGCACTATGCATTCATGTAATAAAGGTTTAGAAGATGCCATCGTTAGCATGTTTTATGTACACTCTAAAAGACCTTCAAAACATTTTAAATGGAAATGGGTCACATACATTTAAAATGTATGGAGATGCTTAACCTTCATTGGTGTCCTGTGGTGAACCTAGTGAGTGCAACAGTATTTAAAGGTGAATCCAAATTCAAATTTTGCTGTATACTAGGAGTAGTGTTTTGAGAGAAGCTATTTTGTATGTGATCTCTTTGTTAAAATTATGCAGCAGAAAGGTAGGGGAGGGTAAGCCACTTAAAGGCTTCAGAGAAGCGTACTAACTTTTATAAATCATTAACTTAGTAACTATGAGATAACGCATCATCTACAATGTTTCTGCATTATTAATATTAACATTAATATTAATATTTTATCCTTATTTAACACTCTACACTTCTAGGAATCACAGCACACTTGGAAAACTTAATATAGTATTTACCACTGAAGTTATCATGGAAACCTAAACACCTTTAGGATTAAGTGTTATACCACATAGAAACGATGGGGGGGTGGGGGGAGAAACATGTTCGATTGAAACTGTGGAACTACTTGATGTTCCAGCAGAGACTGGATTTTCCACAGAGAATGTCTGAAATTTGGCTAAAAGATAAAAGCATATATTCTTTTCCCCCTGGAAGCTATTTACTCTGGAAAACAGAAATGTGAGTAGTTAATGTGATCAAATTCATTGGCACCTTGTTTTCAAAGGAGCATTATATCATTACAAATACTTTACTTAATTGATGTATTAGTGATAATAGTAACTGGTAATGAATAACTGAATTCCCAATTCTATGGTTGATGGATTTGTGTAAGTTGAGGCTGTTTAAATGTGTTCTTTTTGATTCTAAGGAGCTGGTTGTGAATGTAGCTTCTACACATGCAGCTAGCCATTGTCAGACTAATTGATTTGTGCTTTTTGGTTTTATGTCTGACTTCACAAATAATTTCAGTGTCTTTAAATGATGAGCTGAAAACCTAGTTTTAGGAGGTATCTTAGTAAAAAATAAGTGTGTACCTTAATTTTTTCTAGAAAGCTGCCTTTAAGCGAAGCAGAATAGCATAAACTTGGCAGAATTGGGAGGCTGTAGGATTGCCCTTGTGCAATGTGTGGTCTTCAGTACTTCTAGATTTGCTGTATATGATTATGTGTATTCCTAGTATTTCAAATAACTGGTTTTTTTTCCAAAAGACTTGAGAGCACTGAAAGTAGGTGGTAAAGCCTTGGTGGTCAATGAAAAGCTGGTTTAATTGCCAAATGTAGGTTGATTTGGTACACAAACCAACTTGTCCTTTGGGTGCTTTGAGAAATTATCTGGAGATAAAAGTGGGCTTTGGCAGTACTGAAATAACAGCACAAATAACTGTGGGGTTAGTGGACAGTGCGCTTGCAGGGCCTTGGAAGAAAGGGCCCTGAGTACACTGCTTCCTTGCACTGTATTCCTGGTAAATAGGAGAGCTTACTGCCTTTTCCTGGCAATGTATGCAACCTTGGAAACAAGGGAGGCAGCTAGTGGGTTTTTTGCTGCCTCAACAAAAGTCAACTCCAGCTTGACCCCTTGGCCTCTTGTTGCAGTGACTGTGACCTCTTACTATAGTTGCAGGGAGGAGTTAGTCTTAAAGTGACAAGCTTGGGGCATAGTGAAACAAATGGCTTCTGCAGACCTACCCAGCATGTAGTCTCAGTGGCACAGCTGTGGCATCTGGAGTGATGAATAATCCTAATTATTCTGATTTTCCTTATATAAAGTTGTATGGGAACAGTGGTGTAAATATGGTTTCTTTATGGGGCTTTCTAGATATGCGTATATGTGCTTCACTATTCCTATGTAAAGAAAAACAGAATTTCACAAGATCTGAAAGAGAAAAGGATCTCAAAAACAGCATGTTCTGAATGCCTGATAAATCAATTTTCAACCTTGAATTTAAAAAGATGGTGAAAGTCAAAATGACTTCAGAGGAAGCCAAGCCCCACTTAAGTTTCGTAAGTTTCAGGTGTTTGATTATGTTTTGTTTTGGTTTGTTTGGGGTTTTTTTTAAAGGCAGTCAGTGAGATCTAAATAGTACTGTAATTAGTCATCCTTGACCACTCAGTCCAAATTACCAGTATGTCCTTTTACATGGGGAAGGAAGATGGAGCCTTGGACACAAAAAGTGAAACACTGATTCATGATATAGATTCGGAATGAGATAACATACTTTGTTTTAACATTGCTTTTCAAATGTTATGCAGTAGACTTTCTCTTTGATGGTTATGCTCTTTATCTCTTTCTGTTATTTGTTTTTCTGGGTTTGGGGAGATTTGGTTAGGGAGAGGATAGTGGGTATGGGGGATCACGTTGAAAAGAGGTTTACCTACAGATCCCAGCCAGTATGTCTTGCTTGGCATTTGATTCACATTTTCTTTACACACACAGTTGATATTTCAGAGATGTGTGGTTAATTGCTGGCATAATACACAAAAGATGAAACACAGTATTGAAAGAGCATACTGTGTATGCTGATCATGGTTTTAATAAAGCTGCTTCCTATCACCTGTCATCAAACTGACCCAGTGAGGGCTTGTTAAAGAATTTTGGAGAGAAGATGAGGAGGAAATGGCAGGAACTAAACTTCATTGTGCTTGCTCTCTTTCCTACCTGTTTGAAGTGTACTGTACCTTCAAACAGTGACAGTATCAGTTAAGACACTTGATGTATTTGAGCCTTCTTATTTTCATAAAGGAGTTTGGTTTAATATATGCTCTGTACATTGTCCTTTCCATCAAATCTAATTTCTGACAAGTGTGAGCATGCCTGTCTTATGCTGATACTTTTTTTCCCAGTCTTCTCTCTTTCTCTCTGTCTTCTCTCTTTTTGGTTCATTGTGTCCACTGATGGGTGGATTACTCATAGAATGTTCTGCACTATAATTTAGATTTATCTGAAAATAGGAACTGCAGTTCTTCAGTAATAACAACCTCCTCTATCTAAAGTCTCTATTTCGTTTCACTGCCTTCACTTTCTCATGTCTTGTCATTTTTTTCATTTGCTGCTGCTGTTAATCTGACATCCTCTGCTCCAAAAAAAAAAAAAAAAATGTGTTTTATTTACAGGGCACAGCATTTGGAAGTGCTCCTGTACCTTCTCGCAGGCAATTATGTGAGTCTCTTAAATTCCGCTCTGTGTTGTAAAGATGACTATGTGTTCATGTGCTGTAGCATGGCATGCCAATATAGAGTTTACGCCCTGAGGTCAATATTCAACCGCTGGTGTTGTATATTGCCTGAAACGTGTTAGTAGCTAACAGCTTCTGTTGACCCCTTCTTTATTTCTTTGTTGTGTTTTGTTCAATGCATCATAAATTGGGACTGCGCTGTGCACTATAGAGTTGCAAGAAGGGAAGAAAATACTGCAATGACTCAAAGTCTGGAGGGGAATAAGTATAATATCCTCAGATCGCATGTTTAACATATTAACAAATGAGTGGCATTGTTAAAAGTAAAGAATTTTTCTGTCCCATTCTTCAAATTTCTCCATTGTGCAAACAAAACATAATCTGGATCTCAAACAATTGAAAATTGAAAATCAAACAATATGGTGTAAAGCAGGTTATACCAAAACCATCTGTATTTCTTACAAGACTTTCCATCTAACTGATTGTAAGAACAAGTCCATCCTCTGAGTTGGAGAGGAAAGGGAACATTCATTCAATTTTTTTTTCCTTAAATCCATTGGAAATATTGACAATAGATATTTCTTTTAAATTAAAATAAAATTCCCCATTTTCCACCCAGAACCCCAAGAAATCATAAATAAAGGCTTGCATTCTAATTCAAGATTATCTCTCTGCTACTATAACAGTGTGCGTGTGTGAGTATATCCATTGAATACATAGATTCTCAGAATACCATCAGACTTTTGAGATGAGGACTTACAGTTCGTGAGTCTGATTCTCTCTCCTCCTACCTTGAGTTAAATGTCCATCCTAAAGACATTGGTGTCTTCCATATGCATATAATAAGCTACAGCCATACACTGCATTATTATAATTACTATGCACTGCATCACACTGCTGAATGTCAAATAGATTCATCATAATATAACATTACAGGCGTATTCAGTGCAGTTTTGAACGATGCTTCATTGTTGGCAGTCTTGAAACATGTTGCTTGCATAAATTCACCAGTGCTGCTCTTGTGTATTCATAGGAAAACATACAGCATTTGTCTATCAGTGTGGGTCTTGAAAAAGCAACAAAAAATATGATCTGTATATGACTTGCCTTTCTTTTGTGCAATTATCTAAAATGTTCTTATTCTACTGGGTATATCTAAGGAGAAAAAAAATATCACTGTTCATGAAACATGATTGTGCTCTTATTACAGTTATTTAAGGTATGGTGGAAAGAATTAATATTGCCATTGAAACCTTCAGAAAAATAATGCTGAAGTTATTTTTATTCAGTGTGTATGACAGCAGTCTGCTAAGATGAAAATTCAAGTTGCTGCCTGCATACTTGCGTTTATATTAATCTCGCTGCTGATTAATACATGAAACTACATGATTAACATCAGTGAAGACTTTGGAAGCACATGGACTTGATAACATGTTTTAAAATGCTTTGTTATAAATAATCAGAAATGTGCATGGTGTCACTGTTGACAGCTTCCTTCCTAGTCTAGAGCCATCATTTGAGATGAGTGATGAAGTGTCAAACAATGAAGTGTTTGGGATTTGAATATAAGGGAAGGTGTGAAAAGGCCAGATTAAGTTTTATGTGGCAAAGACAGGATAAAATTTGTGTACCTGAATGAAGATGTGGAACTGTGAAATAATAGAAGACTGAATAATGGTTGGGTTAATAAATATGTGGATGAATAGGTTGGAAGGAGTGATCAGAATCTCCATGACCACCTGATGAAATAATGGTAAAACTAACGTCACTGAAATGGCAAGATGAGAAAAGTAGGTTTAAAACTGCATATATAGAATGTGTCAGTGGCTTACTCATGAAGCAAATAGAAACAAAAGAAACACATAAGTAAGGGAATCCATAGCATCAGGGTAGATGAAATTATTTCAGCCAGCTCTCTTCTGCTTTTATGTGTACTAGGAGGTAAGGACTGTATGGAACTATGAATATGTTTTGGTAAAGTTCTTCTAATCGAAAGCTAAAATTGGAGCTTGAACATCCTACACTTGTCTTCTGTTCATTAAATCCATTGGTGGTAACATTTCTGGGCCTTACAAAGCATTGAGCATTATTATTGTTCATGTACAAAAATGGCAAATGAGGGTGTATTGGGAATCCACAGCAGGAATGCTACTGAAAGAATGCTGTATACTATCACATAGAAACTGAAAGGTAGGCTGTGTTTTCTTCTAACTGATGTTACCCCTGACCCTGCAGTAACTCTACTGCAGTAGAACAGTCAAAATTAATTTGATCTGAGTTCACACAAGATGGTCTAAACTACTAGGGACTTGTGGCTGCTTCACCTCCAGTGTGAGCAGGGTAGGTTTAGTGGTGGTGATATAAGTCACTCGGAGGTCACAACACCTCCGGGCATCCAAAGATGTCATAGACATTGAGTGGCGTCTGTGCCTGTTCTGTGTTATGACATTTCCTCTTGTAGCCCAGGGTTCAGAGAAGCTGCTGGTGAAATGTGACAAAGTAATGAGTGGTTGAGACTGAAATGCTGTTTATATAACATTTTGAAATAACAAGCTTCTACTGATGGAGCATTTTAACAATCTGGTTATAAACTATGAGGCACTTATTACAAGCATAACTAATAAATTCCAGTATGGAATTAAGATTCCTTTCCACAAGATGAAAGCTTGGCCTTTGAAATAGAGTAAGTTGCAACTTCATTTCTGTTTTACAATGAAGACACTAACAGAAGTGGAAATAAAGGAATGTATAATCCAAATGAAACGAAACATAAATGTGAGATCATCTGTAGTTAGCAACACAGATGCAAAGGCAGAGGATAAACTTGATGGAGACTCCAAAGAGAATAGAAATGTTGTCAGAAGTCCATAATGACTGCTGTCCTAAGAACAAAATACATATTTACAAAGTACAGTTATGATTAAATAAAATGTTGTATCAAAATAAAGTACAGCTACAGAGTTTTGGGGCAGAATTGCAACATAATTGCCCTGGGGTGAGAAGTGCTGTCATATTTTCTCCTGTCACTTGTCCATTACATGGAGGAGAAGCACTAATACACCAGTGAAACTGGTATACTGTAAAATTTAATCTGCTGGAATAGTTTATTCACATAATACATGAATAAACTCTACAATTGTGAAAATATGCATGTTCATTGCAAGCTTTCCTTTAAACTGTACTTTCATCCTGCTAAGACCATATAATTAGAGTCAGGATTTTAAGTTTATATCCTCTGTTAAAACATTGGATTAAGCTAGTGGGCCTTGCACCAGATGGCAAAGCTTTAACAATTTTATGTCTATGGTACTTCTTACCAGTACTTTATTCCAAACATTTTCCTTGTTTAAGCTGAAATGTCCTCAAAACATAAGTAATTGCTGATTGAAGGTGACAGTGAGCAGTACTTTTTAAGAAAATATGTTGTCATTTACATATAATTTCAGGAATTAAAATTGCTTACTAGTTTTGATTAGTGCTACCTAGAAGAAGAAATCAGTCAGAAGAAATATTATAGAAAGAGCCTTGCTATAATGTTTCTGAAACACAGTAGAATCTCAACAAAAATCAATACAGTTATGTGGTACCTGACCGTCAACTTTACAGGCAGAACATATTGGATCAGGTATTTGAAATAGCTATATTTATATCCAAAGAATTTCATACCAGTAAAGATAAGAAAAGTGCCAAAATCTAAATCAGTTAAACTAACCTTTAGGCAGGGATTGCATACAATGGCTAATTTAATAACATGTTAAAACAAAGATAAGGTAAGTTAAATCATTAGTTTGTTCATAAATGGCACTTTAATGTTATAATCTCACAAGAAAAGTTTAATTACTTGGGGCAAATATAAATACTTCAGAGTTTTAAATGTAGCTGTAGTGTTCGCTTTGGTTTTTGTTTGTTTGGTTTGGTTTTTTTAAGGCATAAATTACAGCAGAAAATATGTACAGTAGAAATTACAAGAGTCAAATTCCTAGCTTCGATAGTTGAAGTGATAAAACAGTCTTAAAAAAGTACTTGCCCACTGTCAAGGTATTTCCAAGCAGTGGATGGCTTCTTCGATCAACCAAGAGGGAGAAAAGGAAAGTAGATACAGTACTGTGAAGTTAGCTATTTTCTTGAATCATGATGCATTGTGGAGGAAAAAAACGTTTTCATGGAAGATATTTTCTAATATAGAGGAAAACCTATGGTTGTATTGGTATCATGGTTTAAGCCCAGCCGGCAACCAAGAACCCATTTGAGGAATGGAGAGGAGAATTGAAAGAGTGTAACTCCCACAGGTTGAAATGAGAACAGTTTAGTAACTAAGGTATAACACAAACCGCTACTGCTTCCACCAATAATAATAATTATTGGTAATAAGGGAAATAACAAGGGAAGAGAAAAAAACTGCTCACCACCCACTGACCAATACCCAGCCCAACCTGAGCAGTAATCTAGCCCTTCTGGGTAACTGCCCCCAGTTTGTATACTGGGCATGATGTGCTGTGGTATGGAATACCTCTTTGCCTAATTTGGGTCAGGTGTGCTGTCGCTGCTTCCTCATGGCTTCCTCTTCCCTGGCAGAGCATAAGACTCAGAGCATCCTTGGTCAGAGTAAACATTACTGAACAACAACTAAAAACATTGGTGTTATCAGTTCTGTTCCCAGGCTGAAAGTCAAAAACACAGCGCTCTACCAGTTACAAAGAAGGAGAAAAATGACTGCTACAGCTGAACCCAGGATAATTGGTAAATGTCGAAGCTGCAGAACTTGCAGAATTTTGAAGAAATTTAGAAATGAGTAGCCTGGCAGTCATTTTATTATAGATTTGATCAAAATATAAGAAGTCAAGAGATGTAAACAGTAGTTTGATTGAAATAATACCTAAAAAAAAAAAAGCTTATTAAACATGCATACACATTTGTGAAGTCCAACCATAGTATTTTCAGAAAAGGGTTTTCTATCAGAATTCTTTTTTTATATATGGTAAAAATTGTGAGCATTGAAAATAATTGGTGTATTTTGAGTTTTATAAGGAAGCTTTACCCTCAGAGAAGGGTGAAAAACTATCCCCACCCACAGGCCAGATATGAGTTCTCTAGACTTGTATCTCCAGACATCTGACTGAGAAAATGACAGTCTTGATCTCACACAGGGTCACTAATCTCAGTGATGGGTTTCAAAGTCTATAATAATACTGGTATGAGGTTTTTTATGGGTTTCAGCTTGAAGTTATGCAAATACCCATTTCATTTTTCAGAATAATGGTAAAAGTATTTGTATGGTAAAATTTACAATAGCAACATTATTCAGGTTACTCAGCCTAACTAGACTGGTGGCTTTAGAACAACTTGAGGTGTTTAACCAGGAATGTGCAGCAGGATGGCAGGTGATTGAATGCAGCAGTGTAAATAATTGGGTGATGAAAGGTAAAGAATTAAACTTTGAAAATATTTTGTGTGCCTGTCAGAATAGACAGGTTTAGTCAGCTCTTGAAATAGTACTATCTTGTGTAGGAGAGTGACAACAATAGCTTTGCTTCATTCCCAAAGGGTGGTAAAAATGCTCCACCTGAACATAAGGAAGAATGTGATTACTGTGAGGGTGGTTCAGCGTTGGAATAAGTTGCTAGGGAGGTTGTGGAGTCTCCTTCCCTGGAGATATTCAAGATCTGGCTGTGTGCAGTCCTGAGCAATGTGTTCTAGGTGACCCTGCTTGATCAGGAAGTTGAGCTAAATGACTTCTGTTGGTCCCTTCCAACCTCAACCATTCTGTAACTTACTCTCTGGATACTTCAACGGCTTTGATGTCCTTCTGTATAGTATTATATATCCATAGTAAAACAGAAGCTGATCCAGAGAGTGAAGTGGTTGGTACTAATACAAAGGAGGAAAAGTTGATTTTGTCATTTCAGAATTTAAAATTTAGTTGTACAGCAATGAGTCTGAATAACTCAATCTCCTAACTCAGTAGGACTCTGCACAGGTAAGATTTTTTGTGAGTTCAGGAACTTTACTAACTGCAAGCTAATCTTGGATAGATTCTCTCTTCAAGATTTTGACTAAAGTTACAGTTTTGGTGGAGGTAAATTATGATTTTTTAAGTTACTAATTTTCTTACTGGGGATGTTTAAATGTTTGCAGGGTATGCAGAGAACTGTATTTAGAATGGCCTTGGTGAGGACAAATGCAGAACTCTTAATTACTGTAAAGTAAGCATGTTTGTAATCCTAAATTTAGGTTTATGGCAGTGTGATGTCCATAGATTCAATTACTGTCTGGCTGAAGCTTAGAAATGTATCTGACCAACTGTGAAAGATTTACAATCAGGTTTTAATGAAGTATTTCACTCTATTACTAATTAAGCATTAGTAATAGAAATAAATTATGTAAATAGTAATAATCCTTAGTATCTATTGGTTTACATTTTTGTCTCATAATTGTTCATTGTAATATTTCTAAAAACGGCCTCATCTGACAGTCACCTCCTAAATTTAATTTAAAAAATGTATTAAAAAATTATCCATTTAACTGAGTAATCTTTTGATCAATTTTTTAAACTCAGTAATATGTTCTTAGTAATTTAGGTTTATTCTGTTGTAATTACAACTTATAGCCCTGTTAACTCCAGTGAATGTGAGATCATATTCTGGTTTTGTAAAATAAGAAAATACGTATTCTGATAATAGTCTTATTAGTATATTTTTATTTTTAAGTCTTTCATTTGTAGGGAAAGAATTCTAATTCTCTTAACAGCAGCTCCTGCTTTCAGTTCTGTTTCTATGGAAACAAACATTAGCACAATGAAAGTTTTAAAAAAGTGATTATTTTAAAACACTGGGGACTGGAGAATTCATTTAAGCAAATTTGGAACCCACTCAAAAAAGCATGGAGCTTATATGTCAAATAGAAATAATAAAGTTTTTATGTTAGAGCTTGGTATGTGGGTTTTGTCTTTGTTCCTTAGTTCCATGATTTGAAAGGATTTCTTCTTAAAAAAATAAAAACGAATTTTTATTGCATTTAGATTGTGCTAGTACAGAGCTCCCCAAGAGGGCTATTACACTGAGGAGTGTGTTTCTGTACCTAAGAGCACAAAGGAATTCAGAAAAATTAATTTTTGGTTTCATCAGCTTGTGCTTGATGAGGGAGAACAGTATATATTAGACTGGTGTGTACAGCAGTACATTAAAAATCTTCACGTTTGGCTTGCATACTGCACCTGAATATGGAAGAGCTAAAACAGATAGATTGTTGCATCTTGGTTATCTTAGCTTTGAGCACAGAAAAACTACTGTGGTCCTAATTTTATTAAAAATCAGATACTGTTTCTTGTTTAACTAAATAGTCTGCCTGGGAGAGATTCACCAAATTCAAACATAATCAGTTTTTCCTGTCCTGCCTAGCATTCACAGACCTGCTTAAACCTAAATCCATGTAGACTAAGCAACCATAAATTCGAAAAATTGCTTGTTCTGTTTGTTGATTCCACTTTCACTGCCTTTGAAGTGTGTAAAAGTGTGATACATTCTTTTACACTTCTTTTGAAAGTTAAAGTTTAAAATGAAGGGATTTTGTTGGAATTAGGCTCTTGCTACATCAATTTTAAAGCACTGGACAACTTTAAAAAGACAGCATTCTTCTCTGGGCTTCTTGAGCTACTTCAAGTAGCTGTAGTTTTATGGTTTTTGGAAGTTCTGTCTGTAAATTATCTGTAAAATACAATTCATTATTATAAAAGTGTTTTAAAGTAATTTCTATATTAATGCCTTAGTTGTTTTTCAAATGAGATTGACTTTTCAAAGTAACTTTTCAAAGAAAGACAATACATTTTTGTTTGGTTTTGGTTTTTGACCTAACAAAAAGATTAATACAGTAAATAATTCCACAATTAAAGTGATATTTAATTTTGAGACTAACAGAATATTTCTGATTGATCTGATCTTTTTCATTTTTGCATCAAACTGAAAAGTTCCTTACATACCTAACTCTGAATTTGAATAATGAAATTGAATATCTGGTAGATCTCCATCAGGAGTAAACTCAGTGATTCATTTATTCTGAATAAATTACCTATCAAAGTAACCCTATTTCCTATTATTGAATTATCTAAAATCTGACAGTGATTTTTTTTTTTTTTTTTTTCATAACTCTCTTGGAATTGTAACAAATTGTCAGTATAGATATATGAT
>NDXB01006014.1:0-14297 GCA_002631895.1 Agapornis roseicollis | reverse complement strand
TTTTTCTTTTATTTAATTATATAAAATTTTAAAGTTTTTTTTTTTTTTTTTTTTTTCATAACTCTCTTGGAATTGTAACAAATTGTCAGTATAGATATATGATAGCTTCTGCTTTGTCAGTGGAGTAATATTCCTGATTCAGTACTTCCACTTTTGACCACTGTAAGATTGCTGCTGTCCCTGGACTTTTCCACACAAAAAGCCCTTCTTTTTCTCCTGGTGACATCTACTGTGCGATAGTAATAGCAATGCATACTTTCAAATTGCCTATTGTTAAATTTTGCTGTGTTCAGTTATTGCAAATATCCTGTTGGTAGCATTGTTATAAGATCTTTATATAAGAGGGGCATCAGGAAAAGGAAGAAAAATGATTTGCAGAAAATTGATGCTTTAGCTCTTCAATGAGTACAGTAGGAAAGTAGAGTATCTCATAATTCAAGATAAAGCTTCCAGTGAAAGAAACTGCACTAGAGAAGTGATGTATTAGAATGAACATGAACAATGCATGTCCTCTGCTGAGAAAGCATAAAACCTGCAGCTAAAAGGCTCTTTCTCAGGACCTTTGAGTTTCAGAGACATCAAGGCTTCAGGTACAGGTCTTCTCACTGGTGCTACAAAGACTTAAGTGAAGTAGTCTCAGGCAGAATTTGAACTAAAGAAAATATTTACCCATGTTCTTCTGATTTAGAGTATGTGCAGCCATGAAAAAATGTTATTCCATGACATGAGGAATTGTAACATCATTTTATGATGAGGACTTAAAGCCTACACACTGGTATTTTAGTTAGCTTCATTGACATTCAGCACGTAAAACTATGGAGTCTGTATTTGCTTTTTGATTAATCATGCAACAGGTAGTGCTTTTCTCTCACATGTAGTCAAATTAAAACCTATTGTATTCATTGTTTTGGTCGGTAGTCCTGTCTTCAGAAGATTAATGAAATTTGGGACTGCTGAAGAAGGTTATTTAAATTATTGAATGGCTTAATGGACAAGTCAATATTAAAAAGTTTTCAAGCTATTCGTAGAGTATGTTAAACACAGTGGAGAAATTCTATGAAACTACATTTATTGGCACACTGCTGGTTTTTGCTGTATGCAGAACATACTGGACTAGAGAGATCATGAACATGTTTTGCTTTGGCATAACCAGAGATGTATAAGGCAGAATAAAGAACAATGCCATTTGTGGCTCTTCTGATATAGCTATTAAACTGTTAACAGTTTTCTGTATTGTTTAAATCCATTAAATAGATTGAAAGATACTGCTTTTAATCAACTCCTAGTACAGAAGGCATGATTCCTTTTCCAGATTTCCTAAGATTAGGCATGTGCAAGTATTGGCATCACTTGCGCTTTTATCAGCAGTGGTAAAAGAAGGCTGATAGACATTTTACTGAAATGAAAAGGGGTAAAAGTTAGAATAAAAGAAAAGAGCTAAAAGCCGGAATAAAAATATTCATCATTTCTCTATGCCATACAGAAATGCTTGCAAAATACTTGTTACTGTTCTCTCTCTCAGACATAACGCAGTCTATACCTTTCTAGAGAGAAGCTAGACAAATAATCTACTCTCTTGTTCCCTCTTCTTTTCCTTTTATTAATTTTGTTGTTTTCCCATAAATCCCATGGATTTCTATATGCTTCATAGACCACTAATTAGAATTACTTTGTTTTAGTGTGACAAAGCAAGATACTGCTAATGCTTGAATTATTCATGGCTATTCATCAGGTTTGCCCATAGGACCTATAAATACAATTAATGTGGTATGTTTTTTTGCAAATGAACATTTGATATCATGCAGTTTTAGGCAGCAATGTATATAATTCTTTATATATCAAGTCAATTTTTTCAAGTTTATTCTTCTTTCAGTTATAGTTCTGATACGCTTTCCCTTCTTTTAATCCATTCATTTCTAGCATTTGGAAAGAATCTACTGCTTTACTTTTATAGAAAAGTCAGTTCATTATTGTCATTTGGTCATACTGCTGAAGCTCAAACACACAGGAGGAGAATGAGAGGGTTTTATGTGCTTTGTTAATCATCTATTGTTGGGAAACAGTATCTGCGGCATGTTTTCTGGAAGCTATTTCAAGCATTTGTTATAAGGAAATACAATAAAACCAGTACTCACTACAAAATCTTGTTAAGCTTTTCTATAAAGCAACAATACTTTTTGAATGCCATCTCTTTAAAAGGCTAATAATTGCCTTAGTTTTGTTATTAAAACAACATATTATATTAAGTTTGCTGCTTCCGGAAATTTATTTTTAAAATACTTATATTTGTTGCCATTTGCCTGCATACCTGAACTTTGGATTTTTCAAAGACCATAATTCCAAAGAAAAAAGATGTAAAAATTAATGTAATAAAAATAAACTCTACCATATATAATAACAATATTCTGGAATTTTATTGCCTATCTTAAAATTACAGGCTTAGCAATGAAAAATCTTGCCTTCTGTACTAACGGTGTAGCTGAAGAAACTCTCTAATCTCCTATCTCTCTAGGTAATTCTCTAGTGGAAAGAATTGGTCTGTTTCCCTTGTGGGGTCCTTTTGTTGCTGTCATTCCTCTGTCAAAGTCTCTTGCCAGCTCTTTTTACTTAACTCTGGGAATGACCCTACTTTGACGGGAGAACCAGAAGGCAGAAATGCTCTGTGGCTTGTATTGTGTAGGTAATTGAGTCCTCTCCTTCTCTAACACGCATTATTCCACGTTTATAAAGGCTATGAAGAATTTATAGTTATAAAACTATAAGAAGTGTTAACAGAGACCATTATTTGTTAGTATAGTGAGCACATGCATAATTTCGGTTTATGTGAGCATTTAATATTTTAGTCATCAGATTATCATTATTACGTGTGAGTTGCTTATATTTAGTTTTCTGTGTAGGTTTAGACACTGAAATTAAGGAATTGGGCACTTAAGTTAACTGAAGCATGATTCCAAACTAGAAAAATGCCATCATCCCCTCAAATAGAAGTGTTAAAAAGACAACCATAGGCAGGAGTACAGAGACATGTAGTTTACTAGCCAGATACAGACACACTCCAGAAGTGTGAATTCATGTCTTCTGTTATTGCTTCCAGGAAGGCTAAGGCTAGGTGAGCTTGCAGTAGTTGTGCGTTTATGTACAGAGCAATCTGCAGTGTTTCAGTGTCAGCATGTGCCCCTACCTGCTTCTGGGTTGTCCTTTCAGTGCAGACTGTTCTATCTGCCTGTGTTGTATCTCTGTAACATCAACAATAGTTCGTCATGTGAAAAGCTTTATTATTCTATTTAATTTATTCATAGTATCTTTTAAAAAATTAAATAAAAATCTGTGGAGGCTGTGAAAAGAGACAATACTGAGGACCAGCTTGGTCTGTACTTGTTACTAGCTAGTGTCTTGTAAGGCTTGCTAGCTTACAGTTTGTGTCTGATTTTCCACTCTTCAAGCTACTCCTTTTATAGATAAAACCTTGACAACAGAGATCTTCAGCATGTTGTGATTTATTTTTTTTTTTTAATTTTCACTAGAGCTTACCGAAAGCTTTGAAAATTTAAATTCATTTGGGTGTTGGCTGTCTTGGCCATGTGCAGCAGATCTGCTAGCATCAGCTCCTCCTACTCACTCCTACCTGAATGAATTATAAACAGCATAATACATACTCAGTCTTCATTAGGAAAAGTAAAGGAGTCTTCCTATGAAGAACACACAGGTTGACACCAATCAGGTGGGGATTTTCACACTTCTGCTAGCAGACAGGACTAATCTTGAGAAGAAAAACTGTTGCCAGATGATGAACTCTGAACTTTGGGTGACTCTATGGACAGGATCTGTTTCTTCGCACTCATAGCTCTCGACTGGCACGTGTGGTGGATAATATTTTTGCTTACCAGTTTATGGCCGTAAGTAAAACTATGATGAAGTTGTTATTTAACGTCATTGACTATGTCAACCCTTTTTTGAGTAATAATGTGAGCATATACTGGGCTCAGTAGGAGAAAGCTCAGCTGCAGATTTCTGTTGGTCTGTTCACATTTCTTGCCTGTGGAAATTTCAATGAATGAAGTTTAATTTTACTGCACGAAAGATGGTACAGCTAAGCTGCTGTCACCTAACTGTAAGCACCTGTAGTTTGTCTTTCAGCAACAGGCACTGTTCGTAAGTTGGAAATTATATTTAAAATGTTTTTATCTAGTACATCTAATGAAACCCTTTGGTCATTTATTCTTCAGATTACAATGGAAATAGTATTCTGATATTTTTCCATTTTTATGTATGCAAGTTATTCTTTTTTGTGCTGCATCTTTGACCTCACAAAACAATTAATAGTCACTTATATTCAAAAAATAAGCTGAGTTAATTAAAACAAAATAAATCAACTGCTACACTAGGTTGGGAACGATGTATCTACACTTTAGCATAATATGTAAGAGTGTATAAAAAAGAGCAGTGCATCCTTTCTTCTTTTTCTCAGATCACCCACACTGAGACAATAGGAAGGTGTTGCAGATTTTAATTTTAAATTGTCAACATCCTCATGTGGCATGAATTAGCAATACAGATGTAATGACTAGGTGCTAGCAATAGCAGTCATAGGTTTACTTTTTTTTCTACTGGTGGCCCTTAGCTCTCAAGCATCCTATGGGAGCAGGACACATAGACCTGGGAGGTGGGATGCTTACCTGGAGGGCTGTGAGTCCCCCCTCTCAACTTCAACATACAAGATCTTTTTGTTGGCTAATATGTCTTTCAGCCAGGCAGGCAGTTGTACATTCTTAATTCATGAGTGTGATTAGAACAAAGTGAGACTCTTCCCATGTATGACTAAATATGTCTGTGTTCCTGGGGCAAGGGCAGGGGTGTTTCCATCCCATGAGGGATTTTGTGTTTTCCTGCCTCAACACTAACCACACAGCAGGAAGATCAGAGCATTTAGGAGGACTTCCTGTGACAGTGAAGGGTTTTATTCATTCATTAATAATTCTAAAAACTTTGAAGGCTCTCATATTCAACTGTCAAACTTACCAGTGAGTTGCACATCCAAATGATCTGTTAGGAGCAACAGAGCTGCTTCTTTGTTGAGAGCTTTAACAATACAAGGTGTTCGGTTGGATGTCAAAATCAAATATGAGCAGAATTCTCAAGATTTGAAAAAAATAATTGTTTACTCATTTTTGTGAAGTCTGTATTCTGTGTTTGAATGTGAACACATTCTCTGTTATTTATTATGATATTAAATATTGTGTTTATGGTAGTAAAATCATATCAAATGTTTTTAAAGGAACTATCATGTATAGCCACAGACTAAAATGAGAATCACATCTTGACATTTAACAGCTCAGTTTGACTTTAATGTTAAATAAATTTAAATGCAAGGTGTGCAATAAATCAAATGGAATAAAAAGATAGCGTGAAAAATACCCTGGAGTATTAATTCATCTGAGAAGGAAAACTACTGAATCTGAGTACTTCTTTGTGCCAAATATATGATTCATTGCCATAAGCATAGGAAGCCTCAATACAGATTCTGCATTCATGTTTATGTTGAGCTATAAAGTACAAACAGAACCACTGCAGGAAGCAGTCTCAGAATGTTGTTTCCTAATGGAATTACAAAGACATGGAAGAAAGACTCCTAAAAAATACTTAACTAAATAATTACAAGATGAGGTGTTATATTGCTGTAGTTTTTCAAGTATACTGTTTAAGCAGTTGCCCTACTTCTGAATTAGGCTGAAAATCAAAGAAAGGCAAACCTGGAGTAATTCTTCATATTGCTTACTTTGTAACTAATTTTGAAGACTGATTTGGGTTTTTTCTTGCCTTGAAAAACAACAGACAGAAAGCAATTTAAATACTGCAATTTATCCTTGATGGATGACGTATTTAAAGCAACTGAAAGCAAATAATTTGGGCATGTAGCAATTAGTTTTCTGATCCCAGTAAGGGATCTGCATATGCTCACCTTCACCATTCACGTGTGGCTCTTAGCAGGTATGAGTTTCATTTGCAAAAGAAAAATGTTATAGTTTCCTGTGTTGGTTTGATATGAAATGCTAAGAGATTCTACAAAACTTTCTAGTACATCCAGATTTCGGTAGACAAACATTTTGCTACAAAGTAAATCTGAAAGATTTCCTTTGGGAAGACACAAAAGAAGTCCTGACCCAGTGACACTTCAAGCCTTATCCTTAGCCAAAATAATGTGAATCAAATATTATATGATTTATATAAATCTTTATGATTGCTGATGATGTGGAGTCCCACCCAAGGCGCAATGTGTTTTCCCCATTCTGTTTTTATTAATGCTTGTTGGAGAAGAATCAATGGCACCAGAGGGACTCTGCTGCACTTACCTGATTTCCTCAATGTCATTACAGATGTACTTGTCATTACAAGTAGATTTTGCCAAGTGTGTGGTGTGAAAATGGCCCTTTGATCCCCTGGAATGTGGATCAAAATGTCAAGACATGCAAAAGGCAGGTTTGGCTTGTTTTTTTTGGTTTTTGGTTGTTTTCTGGTTTTGGGTTGGGTTTTTTTTGTTTGGTTTTTTTGTTTTTTGGGTTTTTTTAATTTTCATGGCATCTTGCATCCATATAGTTATATTTTCAGTGTATATGTTTTAGAACACTTTCTTAAACAATGTGATCCTGCATTGCTTCTTCTCAGACATCTCCTACTGAGAAACAAGCTGTGGACAAAGTGTGCTGGTGATGCTAACGTACAAAGCTGTTTTCCTTAAACAAAAAAAAAAACAAATCAAAACAAAAAAAAACCCAAACAAAACAAAAACATGAAGCTGTTGGCTTGAGTTTTAGACAACAACTCAGCCTCAGTTATGAACTAGCAAATAAGCAGTAGTTTGAGAGTGCACAGTTGTGAATAAAAGGTATAAAATAATAAAAATTAGATAGCCGCGTTGGGGAAAACCAATCCATGTACCTATAGTCCACTTCTGCCCATTTTTTTTTTCTTTTCCAAAATGACTGGCTTAGATAAGAATGAGCATTACATATTAATTCCTAAATATCTATGTTTACTTTCTGATGTCATTAATGGATTTCAGACTTTTTTTCCATTATATATATGGGCAAAAAACCCTCTTTGCATTATGAAATACTCCTTTACCTTTATTGCCAATTAAAGGAACATGCTGGATTCTATTTCTTATTCTTGTTAGAGAGCATTATTTACCAAATAACTGAAACGTTTTAATGTAGAAATCTACTGACCAATTTAATATTGAAGTTACAAAGGATTCTTTTTTCTGAAGTGACATCATCTTTCTGATACCGACTTTCTAATAAAACTTTGAAGTTACAAGCTTCCTTTTGTTTATAGCATCTCAGTAACAACATATGCCACATGTTGTCTGCCCTACAACTCTGCACTTGTGATACAGAGTTCACATGAAATTGCACTGTCTTGCAGCATTTAGCTTAATTTTGAAATTGAGCTCATCTGTTTCATCCATTCAGGTTAATCTTGCTTGAGAGAAGTACAGCATCTCTGAGTAAAATTAGGAAAATTTTAAACAAAACAAATACTTTAAGTGATACTTTTTGGATATCTGAAGATGAAGTAGTAAATAAGTTCAGTTCAGGTACTGCTTTCTTTTCATTCACCCTTTTATTTCTCTGGCTAGACTTTAAGTGAACAAATAAGCCTTTCTGAAAGGGCACTGATGGCTATCTGGAGCCATTTTAAAGCTATTATTGAAGAAAATATGTTTACTTCAACATCCCTAAGCCAAAGTATACTTAATAATTGCATTTAAAAGAAACTTACTGCCATGCCATCATGTGTTTGCAGTCTTTTCTTGACTTCTGTGTTAACTCATCAGGGTTATGTAACAAAGAATGAAAAATGCTTGTTAAAATCATTTTCTTTGTGTTTTGGTATTAAAATATAAAAAGTATCAATGGTTGGGAATCAGTCTATGGATTGTATATGCAGAATATGTAAAAAAAAAAAAAAAGGTATATCTAGAAATCAGTTGAGGTGATTTTGGCTTGGTTGCCCCCCACACCAGTAATTTGAAATGGCTTAAATTAAGTTTATAGAGGTAACGGAGTTGTGCTTGTGCTACTGGGATAGTCAAAAATCAATGCTAGAATTAGTGTCTGTTGGTCACCTACTGACTATAGTCCAGGTACCCTTCCAGGAGTGTTCAGGATCTCTAGAAAGTGTATCTGCTGTATCAGAACACATTGCAATAAAATTCATTGTTGAATTAAACCATGAATGTGTAGCTCATTACAAAATAAATATCAACAAACATATATACTGCATTTAGAAATAGAGCAATGAGTAAGGTTAATAAGGCTTTCTGAATATATGCAAGAACTATTATTATAGCAGTTAAAATACCTTGCAGTGGCCAACTGTTGCTTATATTTCTTAATGTGATACTGGAACTTTTCATTTAGATTCACAATACACGTTTATGCAAGCCCTCAAAATAATGTTGTTTGGAGTAAAACACGTATTTTGTGATAATATCTTCACTTGAAATAGAATTAGAGAAATCTGAAAAAAATATGCCTTAAAACTTAGTTGAAGGTAATTTTTTTTTTTTTTTTAATTTTTTTAAGTACTTACTTCAGTCTGAGCAGAAAATGAAGAAATATTGGGCCAGTGATCTCCTAAAATGAAAAGGAAGGAAAGAAATAATCAGAATGCAAAATATTCTCTGGATATTTTGACCATTAACTTCCCCTCTGTCACCCTTCTAGCCTTGCCAAGTACTTTCAAAATGACACATAATTACTGTTTTTATTTCCATTCTGGTACGACTTGACATTAATGTATTTGAAGATATATGCTATTCAGAACATTATATGAACATTATATACTATTCAGAATCAGTAGTGAAAATAAAAGAAATACGATTGATGGAATTTAACATTGGAATATATGGTTCAAAAAAGTGAAGATGTGTAAGTACATTTTGTGGAAGAAAAATCTTTTAACATTCTGGCTCTCTGAATTATTCTCCTAGGTCAAATTATTTTAGTGTGCAGGCCAAATTGTTTTAGTAAGCATTGGAAAGATTTGTTAATGAAAACAATTAGAAAAACCACAAGGGAAGTGAATATCTGCTTACTCTTGCTGCCATCACCACAAGAATTTCTATGGTTTCAATAGTAATTTTTTCAGAAGATGGAGTTAGAAAAGAGTAGCCAGTACCAATGCTGCATCACTTGTTGCCAAAAACAAGCTAATAAGTCTTGGCCAGTAGCCTTCTAGTCTTTACAAGAAACAAATTACCATTTTACATTTCGAATAGCAAAATGAGAGGTGAAGCCATGTTGCTGTAATGTTATTCCTCTTGCAGGTCACTGGACAAACTAAGAATTCAGGCTCTTTAGCATTACTTTATGCTTCATCTTGATTTAAAATGAGCATACCTTAAACTATGCCCTTTCAGTTCAGGTGAATGGGAAGATAGTAGGCCAAATGCCACTTTTAATTCCCATTGGTCAAGATTTGCATGGTGTGCTTTTGGCTCCACAGCTGGCTTGTCTTGCAAGGTCAAATCTTCTGCCCCGCGGAAGCAGCACATCTGAACATTTTCCTCCAGAAAAAAATATTTCACTGTTTAATTTCATAATGCTGTCAGCCAGCTGCCGCACTACATTTACCAAGAGGTATGTAAATCTGAGTCCTGCTAAGGTAGCTTAAGATGTTTATCTAAAGCTTATACATTCAAACTCTTAGCTACATATGATGATGGAGATCTTGCAAGCATAAAGACAGCTTTGGGATCACCTCTTATTCTCCACTGAAAAAATCCTTAGGAAACTATTTATTTTCATGTGAATGGTGGCAAACCTTTTTATCATCATACCAGGAAATGTGTCTCTAATTTCACAGTGCAGTCTTCCACTTAAGATACTTTTGGGCCAAGTTTAGAAAGAGGATCTCCTCAAGTTTGGGCAAATACTGGGTTATTTCACATTATCACAGACTTCTTTCCTTCTTGATTACTGGCTATGGCACAGAAAAGAGTGCAAGTCCTTGTATGTAAGCAGAATCAGGCCTCAGAAGAAAATAATGAAATACATCATGTGGTTTTACATTCCCAGCTGAAATCAGTTGTATATATGTAAATCTGTAAAACCAGACAGATTCATTACAATACTATTTCCAACACATATTTTTGAAAAGGCTTCGGGGTGATTCACATTATAAAATTTTGCATGCTAGTTTCACCTCGAGATCTTTATGTCAAAAGTATTAAATGCTTCTTTGTGCTTCAGGCTAACATTAACAGCCTTTTCCAGGCTTCACTTAAATTTTCCTTTTTTCCTCTTTTTCTTTTTTTTTTCTTTTTTTTTTTTTTTAAATCAAGTAGCCTTAGAGAATTTAATTTTGCTTTTAATTTTGTATCTCCATTGTGAATTTAAGTGAATAAAAGTATAAAATATAATTTTCTCTATGAGAAAATTTAAGTGCTTAGTTTTGTTGCTTTTCCTGGACACTGAAATGCTGGCCCACTAATATCAATGATTTTAGCATTTGACTCACTGACATTAATCATTTTAGCTTTATGAGGGGGTTAGGTTCTTGGTTTTGGTTTTTTTTGTCAGTCATAAGTTTTCCTTGATTGTTTGCATCTGTGGGAGTAATTTTATAATATTTGACATTTACAAATATACATTTCATAAGTTTGAAGTCAACTACTTGCTGAAGACCAACTGTGGTTCATAATAGGTAGTGTGGTTAGGCATTGTCATCTCTTTGCAAGTTGGAATAAACTTCTGATTTTAATTAAGTCATTATTTATAGGATTGCTATTAATACTCAGTTTATATAATAGCAGCAGTGGGGTGAGGACCATTCTCTACTCTGATCACTGATTGACTGGGTTGAAGGAGAGATAAAAGTATTCTTGTCCTGATTTAGATGGAATTGCACCAAATCTAACGTAGTACAGTTGAAAATAATTAAGATGAAGAATGAACAATAACAATTTTAAATAAAATAATTTAAATACAGTTATAGATGAGGCTTAAGGACTTCAAACTATATTATTATGTTTTTATGACTTCTCTTTGAAGTCTATTAACATGAGAAATAATTTTTGTACTTTCCTATTTCCTTATAAATCATGTGATATAACTGGATGCCATTAAGCATGCATTAACCTGTGGTCATTTAACAAGGATGAGAGGGAGAAAGAAAAGGAAAGACCATCTTTCTTATCCTCAGTGCAGATCTGTCTGAGATAATACTTAGCCCACAAATAGTGTGTGTGTAAGCAGTTGTCATGCCACATTGTATAAGACGAAATATTACATTAAGCATTACAAATAAACTATTTATATAAAGTGGACTTAAGTCTTTGATGAAAAAAATATTTCTGGTAGTTACTGAAGTTTAAATAATTCACCTGGGGACTCAGTGTTTTTAGAATTTTCTTGGTAAACATGCTAACTTTCAAGCCAGAGTATTTTGTATTCTCATGAAAGTTTTTGTTCTTACTGTGACTTATTCCAAAATAAGCTTTCCATTGTATACAGTATTAAAAAATGCAGAATGGTAATATATAGAGGAATTAATGGATTCTTTTATTATACCATAAATAGAGTATCAACTTTGCACTTACTAAATACTGGACTGGATTTGAACCTTTAACAAATTTTAGAAATATTGATGCATCTATAAGGCTTACCTGTTTAACTCTTTCAGTACGTTTGTTGCTGCTGTTATTAGTAAGGAACCGGGCTTTGCTGTGAGGGCTGTATTCTGAGACTAGACAATTATCAAAACCTTAAGTAACTAATTATGCTCAGCTGCGACTGTTTACACTTTTCTGAATGGGTGTTATCTCCTGTGTGTGAATCTGTTCTGGCTCACTGAGGCCAGCATGAACAATCTTGCTGACTCACTGCATGTCATCTGGTTAATTCTAGCAGTTGCAGGCTGGGAATCATCATAGTTTTACTATTTTTCTACCAAAGAGCTACTACAAAACATTTTGCTTCCTCCTCTAAGTCAGTTTGGTATGTTCGAGTGTAAGACAGACTGAAAAAAGTCATGAATCTGCTGCAGCCACCTCCTAACTTCTGTGTGTATTCCTCTTTCAGGTTCCTTAAATACTCAGTTTTAGGTGTGCACTGGTTTTCCCTTACTGCCTGCAAAACCCAATAAATTTAATAGATATGCATTTATTCAAATATAACAGGCTGCACAAACTCAGTATTTTTTTTTTTGCCATTCATGTATTGTCTTTTGTTTGCTTCAGGTTTGTATTATATTTTTATTTTCTTTATTTGTGGTTTAAACCAGAAACTCTTCAAGGCATGAATTCAAGTCTTGTAACAAACTGTAAAATGTCTAGGTGATTCTGCAGTGCTGCATCCATAATGTTTTAAATTCATTTAATTATATAACTAGCCAAACCCCTCATAGAATTCCTTTGAATGAATCACAAGGGAAGTAGTGTCTCTCAGGAGGTGATCCTAGAATATTCTGCCTATTCAAAAGGAAGTTGTTTGCAGTCTTTCTCATAAGACCTATAAACACAAGAAGAATATAGGCTATAAGGAAAAAATATGTTTGAAGTAGCATACTTTATTGTTCTTTTTAATACTGCCTTCTAAGAAATAACTGGTTTATATTTTCAAAATTCTCAGTGTCTGAGGAACATCATTACATGTGATATATGAACTTTAATCAAAGAAAATTGTGGGTTCTGATATAATACACTAATCCAGTGATATCCAAATAGCATTGCTTAAGTGCTCAAAGCCTTCAAAGTCAATGCCAGTCATTTGATCCTGGAGTGAACTTAGCTGATAAACTGTTATGTACTTCATCTGTGGAAAGCAATACAGATTACTGGCACTATTGATTTTAATGCTGAAAAGCAGAAAGATAATCTCTCGGGGGAGTATAGCCTTCTAAATATCAACTTGAGCATTAAAATTATACCTTTACTTAATATTAGTTTTGAAGGGAAACAGAGAGTGGCATTTATTCCCTGTTTGAATCAAGGTACAATGTCATAGGTGGTACCGTATTCAACTACAGTGTTCTAAGCTTATGAAGGGTTTCACAAACACAGTAAATTTCAATCCAAAGCCAACTGTTATGGGTTTATTTAGACATACTTCAGGTTGTGTGAGTGGAATGGTGACTGATACTTCTGAGGTAGAGGAGATGTTAGTAGCAGACTGGTGCAATAAGATGTTTAGAACCTAAGGCAAAAAGGGACAAGAAAGTAATGTATGCTTTGTTCACTATGAAGGAAGGATATACACGTAATAATTGTGTATTAATATATATTGTTGAGGTTCTATAAGAAAGGGAAAGAGGCATATTTGGAAATATTTACTCCAATAATCGAGGAAAAACTTCAACTAATAATGTACATACTGCTTTACGCACAGGCAACACTCATGATCTAGGTATTCTTGAGGCATATTGATTCTCACAGAAGAAGATGCTTTTGATGGTGATCTTAGTCACAAAAGTGAACTGCTTGAATTATAGAAGGCTCTGGAAAGATTTGTTTGAAGATTAACCATCTTCTCATGTTAGCTGTAACTTTTTAATTACTTCTGGTACAGGTGCTAGGGTAGGATAAGAAGTGACATCCAGGGTGTCCAGTCACCAGCAGTGTATGACAGTAAATTCCTCTGTGTTATTCAGGTGGTTATTCCAAAAATGCTATTCGGTTTCCCTATAGGTGTGCTTTAGACAGATCAATGTAGCACTTCCAGGACCAGAAGGACATCATATTTTTTTTATGTTTATTTACATAAAGCTACATAATTTTCACTTTTAAAATTGGTGATATAAGGTGGCAAAGCTGTAAATGGCATCTGAAGTTTAACATGTTTCTAACTTACAAATGTTAGTTTGTAAACCCACAGGTTAAGTACTTTTGTTCCTGTTTTGTAGTAGCTTTTATCAGTACTGATTTCTCAGACACTGAATGCAGGCAAAGTGCTTTTCATTTGGAAGATGATGTTGTGTTCTAGACTGATCATGGTAACATGACTTTCACAGAGCAATTCCTATGAAGGATTAAGCATCTCCAACAAGTTGTTAAACCTGCAGAGTTTAAGATAGACCTTACCCCTATGTATGAATCCAATTAGTCCACCCGTAACAATGATGGGTAAATGAACAGCTGTGTTCTGTGTGCCATGCTCCTGCTGTGCTGTAGGATGCATTTCTGCAGCTTCATATGTACACACCATGTGTGTTTTTAAAACCATCCATGGAAAAAGGGAAATATAGCCACCATTTTCAAGAAGGGGAAAATGGATGACCCAGGGAACTACAGACCA
>NDXB01006013.1:58706-137725 GCA_002631895.1 Agapornis roseicollis | reverse complement strand
AACCTGACAAGTTCTGTACAGATTAAAATCAATCCCGTCGGAAAAGAAACAATCCTTTTATTATTTTCCGTTGGCCCCTGTGGCAATAACTTAAAGGCCGAGTGCCCGGGCAGGGCTGGGCTGCAGCAGCGGCANAGTTCTGTACAGATTAAAATCAATCCCGTCGGAAAAGAAACAATCCTTTTATTATTTTCCGTTGGCCCCTGTGGCAATAACTTAAAGGCCGAGTGCCCGGGCAGGGCTGGGCTGCAGCAGCGGCAGCAGAGGCAGATGTGCTGGCTGGGGAGAGCCGATCCCCTTGGCTGAGCTGGTGTCTCCTGCCATGGGCAGCTCTCGGGCTCTGCTCCCCAGGGCTTTGTGCAAATCCATGAAGCAGTTGGGGCCGTGCTGGGCTCTTGTGTTTCTGGTTGCTGCAGGTGGCAGCTGAGGCTTTGCTGTGGCGCCATGTTCCCCACTGAGACAGGATCCAGCTGCTGTTCCCACCTCCATCCCCTTCCCAGTTCTGGGAACACCAAAACAACACATGTCCTGGGTTGGGGTGAGAGCATTCAAGTAGGGTTCTACATTTACCAGGCCAGGCAAGAGGTTTGTGTCTATCCACAGCATATCTTGGAATATCACACTTAATTTAGGCTTCCTTTTCTTCGAGCAAATGTCATGAGATGGCATACTCCTGGGATGAGAAACAGGCTCCTGGCCCCCTGAAAGCCCAGCAAGAGGAGACTGCATCATGGTGAGGATGGCATTGCCTGCTGCCGGACCAGTGGAGTGAATCATGCTGCAGGCACCAGCTCTGCAGAGCTGTGGGTAAGTACCAGAGCCCAACACTTCCAATAATTTGCAGTAAGAGACCATTGCAAATTCAGATTTAAAGATCCAGGGGATGTGGCACTTCTGCAGGAGGCACAATCCCAGGAGAGCCAGGCACCTTCAGCCATCAGTCCTGACACCACCAGTGTACGGCTCCCTGTAAGTGTGGTTGCATAAATACCTGGTTTGGGCCATAATTTCAGCCCCCTCCCCAAGAACAGCACCCAAAAGAGAAGGGCAGCAATTTGCCAGAAGCTATCAAAGTCTGCTTATGAGAAGCAATGGCTTCTGAGTGGTTCCTGCTGGTGTCTGGCCGGTGTCAGTGTGCGTGCTAGGGAGCCCAGCACGTGCCATGGTGGTGGAACTGGTGACACTTGGTGCTCCAACCTGGCTCAGACAACTCCAAAAGCAGCAGCTTGGGCTGTCAGGACGTGGCTTGTAAACCAGTTCATTCAATAGGTCACTGACTCTTCAGGTGGCCACTTGGCCACTGCACAGGAGGTGGCTGCAGGACTTAGTGCTCTCCTGGCCAGAGCCCTCCCTGGGATGGAGATGAGCTGGTGGGCTCTGCTGCTGTAAGGGAAACCGGGATGGGTCAGTCACTGTTCGCTGTGTCTGCATCTCAGAGGGGAGATGCTCAAGGCTGATCCCCAGCACCACTGCTTGCGGCCAGGCTCTGCTGCAGTGGGTTTAGGTTGCTGCCCGCACCCCAGTGTGCAAGAGACCACTTGGTTACTGACCTGGGACTGAGGAGGAGTGCTCGGCCGATGGCAGACGCGGGATACCACCTGCAAGGCAAGGCATACTATCCATCCAGCATCCCAGCACCCACGGGGGACTCGCTCCAAGCCAGTGGGGTCAGCTGTGGTTTGAGCAGGGCATTGGGAAGTGCTACACTGTGTGGCTGGGTTTAATTGAGCTAAAACTGCTCCCACTACCAACTCACCAGGCCATGAGCTGCAGCCCAAGCAGGTGTCCCACCGCATCCCTCCTCCTGTGCAGCAGGCTCTGCATTCAGGCCCCCCCACGTTCAGTGGTACTCCCTGTGGTGCTGCACCCCTGCATTACCTTCCCGACAGGTTGGTCCCGTGTACCCGTGCAGGCAGAGGCACTGGCCGTTGCGAGCGTTGCAGTAGGAGCTGCTGGGGGCACACTGGCAGGGCAGGCTGCAGCCGGGGCCGTACTCGGTCGGTCGGCAGTCTGGGGAGGAACAGGGAGGTGCTGGGCTCTGGGGCACAGCCCAATGCTGCTGCTGGGCATAGGCATCTCCCACTGTGGGGGAGCCTGTGTGCAAGGGAAGGCAGAGATTTATGCCTTTCCCTCCTCCTGCTCCTGAGCTCTGGTAGTACAGGACACCCCAAGGCTAACAAAGGTGTTCCTCCTGCGTTTGATCCTCAGTCTTTTGACTCTGGTGAGCTAAGTATGAGGCCACTGAAGGCTGGGGGAGCATTTGCATTCAGATCTGACTATAAATAGAGGCTGGCAAGGTGACCACTCTTGAGATGCCCACTCTCTGCTTTGGGAGGCACACACAAAAAAAACGAAGCCTCCTTTCATGAGGATTTAGCTCCAACAGGAGGGGTTTGCATCTGCTTTAGGACCAGGTTCTCTTTTCCACCTTTCCAAGCACTGCTTCAACTCACCTGAGCCACACTTGAGGCCAGTTTTCCCTGGCGGGCACAGGCAGTGCCCCGTGGCCGGGTTGCAGGATGCATTGCCAATGCAGTCGCAGAGCTGCTGGCATCCCTCGCCATACGTTCCCTCCTTGCAGCCTGTTTTGGGAGGTGAGATACAGCACATGCAGCACGAGATCCCACCTCGGGATCCCATCTGTTCCTGGGAGGAGGACGGGTACCTGTCTGGCAGCGCTCGCCATGCAGCCCAGCGGGACACTGGCAGTGACCGGTGATGGGGTCACAGCCTGCTCCATGCTCGCAGTCGCAGTGCTCCCGGCAGCCTGCTCCATGGAAACCCGGAGGACAACCTGGGATGGAGCCAGATGGAGAGCTCATTAAAGTATGGCTGGGGTGAACCCAGGCTCAGCTGTACTTAACTCTGCAGCAAAGTCTCCATCAGCCCACCAGAGAGAAGCAGTGAGCCTTTCTCTTTGGGCAGAGCTCAGATGTATGCAGCTCTCTCTTGACTGCTCAGCCCTAAACTGTGCAGTGGTGATGTGCATGCTCAGCTGCCTTGGAAAGGCACTCTGTATAGAATAGAGAATAGAAATTACCTTGCCTGTGACTATTCTGCTACCTGGGTGTGACTCCCTGTGAACACTGGTAAAAGAAGAGCCCAGTGCTGCACACAGCCATGTGTGTGACTGCAGCGGGTCACAGCTTGGTCCTATAGTCCTGCTCTCTGGAAGAGCTCTAGGAAACAGCATCCTTGCAATGGCAGAGGTGTTTCTGCTGCCACAACTCACTGTGCTCGCAGAGGGGCCCATAGTACCCTGCGGGGCAGCGGCAGGCTCCAGTCCCCGGGTCACAGGAGGCGTTGTGCAGGCAGGCACAGCGGAGCTGGCAGTTGGCACCGTACGATCCCGGCGGGCATTCTGCAGGGAAGATGTAGTGAGGCATCCTTGATCCCTTCTGTGCCTCAGAGGGATGCGATGGGGTAAGGCAGAACAGGCACAGGTGGGGACAACAGGAACTGGACCCCCTGTGGAACCGACTGAACGGGCTCAGTTACTGGGCTGATTCATTGAAGCCAGGGTTACCTGACTCACAGGACTCCCCAGTCCACCCGGGTGCACATGAGCAGGAGCCATCAGCTGCGTGGCACAGGCCCCCATTGTGGCAGGAGCAGGTCTGCTGGCAGCCCACCCCGAACCGGTGCTTCTCACAGCCTGGGGACCAGAGGCACAGAGAGCGCTTCAGACAGGAGCACCCCAGCACAAGCAGAGCTCTCCAGGCAAGGAAATCAGCTCCCACTCAGGACGTGTGTGTACAGGTGACATTTACCTTGCTCACAGGTGGGACCAGCTCTTCCCGGTGGGCAAACACAGTCTCCGGTGATGGGGTGACAGGCAGCACCTTCCCCACAGGGGCACACCTGTGCACAGTCCTTGCCATAGCGACCAGCAGGACATCCTGGAGGGAGGGAAACCTTGAGCTGCTTTGGTCACACAAACACTTCCCAATGGAATGTGAGTAAAGCCATGGGAAGAGTGCAGGGTGTAAAGTGACACGAGGAGCTGCTCTCCAGCTGCTGGCAGCCCAGTTGGGTGCAGGATTTGCATCCATCCCCATTCACCTCCTGTGAGCTCCTCCCGGCTGAGCCGGGCACTCACCGATGCTGCAGTCAGCGCCGATGTATCCCGTGGGGCAGTGGCACATGCCGGTGGCAGGGTCACACAGGGCCCCGTTCTTGCACTCACAAGCCCTTTCGCAGTTCCGGCCGTACCAGCCGGGGGAGCACTCTGCGGGATAAAGGAACGGTGCCGACAGAAGGGTGAGAACCTGGGAAAACACCCTGGAAAAGCCACCACGTGCCTTCACACAGGCACTTCATCCGAGAGGAAGCCGACGGCTCTGCTGGAGGCGGGTCTGTGCCAGGCTGGCACAGTCAACAGGGCTCTGATCCACTTTGGGCTGCTCCAAAGCAGTCACGAGGCACCCAGCTACAGCAGCTCGCACACACGCATCCCTTCCAGAGCTGCTTGTGCCAGATGTGACCCAGACACCACAGGATCCTGCAAGCCATGCTCAGGTGTCTCTGCCCTCCTGGTGGCACACGCCCAAGTGCAGGAATGAAGCAGCTTCTCCCATTCCAAACAGAGCCAAACAGAAGCTATTCCTAAGTAGCCTCAAGGCAAACAAGCAACAACCCCAAACAACTTTGGAACATGCAGACCATCCCTGCCGAAGACACAGCTGGGAAATGTCCCCCAATTCCAATGGAAATCCCCAGCCTGAGCACAGATGTTTTGTTCTCATGAACTCCTACTCGCCATTAGTCAGTGAGAGGCATTGCAGAGGTCAGAGCCTCTCGTCTGTGTACAGGACCAGGCTTGGATAAGGCAGCAAGTGAACACTTGCCTGGATGGACTCAGCTCCTGAGCTCCACGAGCTGAGCAATGGCTAAGAACAGAGCGAGAGGAGACCTCAGCCATGCCAACGAGGACAAAGGCAACCACGGCAAGACACCAGGACAGGCAACCCAGCAGAGCCTGTGCTTGAGGTCACACCAGTGAGCTGTGCTCCCCAGGCTGTGGCTGCTCCGGCAGTCACCCCAGTGCCATCCCTGTGCCAGGGGTGATGGCTCAGCACCAGCACCGAGCTTTCAGGGCAAAGCAACGGGTCCATTAAGCAGCAGAGTGATGGAGAGGACTCACCCAGCTCACAGGTAGGGCCGTGGAAGCCAGGGGCACAGATGCAGGCCCCGGTGACCGGGTGGCACTCCTGGGTGGCTCTGGCACACTGGCACATCTGGCTGCAGCCCTCACCGAAGGTTCCCGGCAGGCAGGCTGTCAGGAGAGAGGGCACTGAGCTCACACAGCAGGGGCTATCCCACCCCTCTCTGCAAGGCTTTTCCCCCTTTTCATTTTAAGCCAGGATTTCAGAAGCCCTTTAGACAGTGAGAGTCCTCTGCCACCCAAAAAGCAAAGGGACCCACATGCAAACAGTCCTTTGACTCCTGGAAAGACTTGGATTGAAAAGAAACCTGAGTACTTAAAGGCATTAGCTGCCTTTTGCAATGCTGGCCTGACCTACCCTCATAATCCCACAAGCTGCCATCCCCACACAAACAGACATGGCAAATACACCCCTGTGCTCTGGGTAAGGAATGTGCTCACATGCCTCTGGCCCTTCCAGACTTGCTCATACCCACAGGAGCTCATTTTAATACTGATTTATTGCTAATCCTCTGGATAAATACATAGCTCTGATTTCCCACTTGGCTCCCTCTGCGTTGCTAACATTGTGCAGGCATGCACCCAGCTGCCAAGATGCGAGCTGCTCCTTGGCACCGCTCGCTCTTGGGGTATTTTCTTCCTTGTTTTTCCTGTTTTCCTCCTCTATTTTCTGCAGCAGTCACTTGACCCATCCTGTCCCAGAGCCTGTCAATGGGGCTGGAAGAGGCTCACTCTCATCTTCATACCCTTTTCACATGCAGAGCCCATGAATCCCGGCGGGCAGCCGCACCGGCCCGTGATGTGATCGCAAGGCACTCCCCGGGGACAGGCGCAGCGGCTGGCACAGTCCTTCCCGAAGGATCCCGGCAGGCAGGCTGTGGGAAAACAAGCAAAGGGATTCTGCTGTGGCCGTCCCATCCCTGGCAGTGTTCAAGGCCAGGCTGGACACATGTGCTTGGAGCAAGCTGCTCTAGTGGAAGGGGTCCCGGCCCGTGGCAGGGCTGGATTTGGGTGGTGTGTGGCTGTGCCATGAAGGGACGCTGCTGCCTCACCTTTCTCACAGCGCCGGCCCCTCCAGCCGCGGGGGCAATCGCAAGCACCAGTAACGTGATGGCATGTCACATTGTCCCCACAGTCACAGTGCTCTTCACAGCGTGCCCCAAACAGCCCCTCTGGACAAGCTGCAGGGATGCAAACATGGGAGAGAAGACGAATTACACAAAGAAAAGGTGATGTAGGTCTTTCTTTACTGCAGTTTCTGCAGACACATACTTGATTCCTGTCCCTTTCAGTCCTGCCAAGCCATCATGGTGCTCTGACAAGACCAGTGACATCTGCCACTAGCAAAGGCATTATACTGTTATGCTATGCCATTGTATTATTATGGCAAGATCTGTGGCAGGAGCCAACAGCTCTTCTTGCCTTTGGTTTGGTGGAGATGGGCAGCACCAGCCTCCCTCCATGGACACTGCCATTCCTCTCTGGTGCAGCATCACCAGTCAAACCCAGTCAGGGTATATGGGTGTGAAGTGTAATGCTCATGGTCACCAATTCAGCATGAAAGTCTCTGTTCAACTGCACCACATGGCTTTGGAAGTGTTATTCCTGGCACTTTCCAATGGGAGCTGGGTGCCAGCACAGTGTATTTGAGTCATCATTTAGGTTTGCTGCTTTTCCTGCTGTAGAAGCCCCTGGTTTGTAACACAGCAGCAGAACAATGTGTGTGCAGTACCGGCAGCGTGCAGAAGTGAGCACTGCAGGAACAGAATCCAGGAAGCTCATTTTCACTTCTGCCTCATGAATGAATGCAGCAAACTCGGTGAGTCCCTGTCTAAACAGGCTGCTCAGCCATGCAAGGGATAGGTTTGTACATGTAGCTGTGGTGGGAGGTGACTGCTCCGTGCATACAGCTAGGCAGGTATTGGCGCATACAGTTCGCAGTACAGCTTTGGGGAGCCAAGGGGGTGATTCTTGCATTAAAATAACCCAAATGTGTAATTTCTGCATTTGTGGGTGGTTTTTTTAATTAATTTATGTTGCAAGAAATGCTAAAAGTGAACCTCGGGGTGAGCTCAGTGCAAGCAGCTGTGGGAAGGGGGAGGCAGGGAAGGCCCCCAGGCTGTGATAGCCAAACACAGGGACACTCGGGGCCAAAACCTCCTAGTGCCTGTCCTTCATAATGTCCAACCCAGCAGCTTAATGCTGCCTCATTGCAAAGGACCTCGCTGCTGGGTTCTGGGTTCTGGAAGAGCATGACATGACTGTGAGGGGAGGATGTGGTTGCTTGCCCTTGGCTGGCAGCAAAACCATCTGCAACCTCTGGAAGCTGAGGCATGGCCAGGCAGGAAAACTGAGAGCCTTTGATGAGGCTGATGGTAGATACAGCTGCAGTGGGCAGCTCCCTTATGCCAGACAAGCAACAGCACTGGATTAGGACATGCCTTTTACACCATAATATAAGGAATATGCCAGGCTGAGGTGTCATGACCCCTGAAAGGGAAGAAGCTTGTGGATCTCTTCTTGATGTGCTGATACTTGATGAAGTCGCTGTTGCTCCTCTTAGTAAGGGCAACAGCCTTTTCAACACTTCCTCATAGTAAAGGGATTGCCAGGGTATGTGTTACATTTAAAGATAAGGTGAGCACAGGAGCCTGCCGAATGACAGATGTAATTATTTGCTGGGCCTTCAGACTGAAGCTGGGGATTTAGGGCCTGTATAATCAGTAAAGTGTAGAAGAAGGAATGGAAAGATGATCCTTAAACTGAATGGGACAGAGGAAGAGTCATCCCTGCCATGTGTCCCTGCTTGGGGCCTGGGGGCTGTGCCTCTGGGGATCCCATCCCTTACCCCCAGCACCATTGCAGGATGCTGTGTGGCCTCTGTGTGCACCATCACTTTCAGGGCAGCTTTCAGGTGAGCAAAGCCAGGGCACACAGCTGGAATCACAGCAGCCACAAGCCCTCTCTGCAGTGTTCTGCTCTGATGCAGAACTAATGCAGCTCTGGTGCAGCACCAGGGCAGTGATGCAGCACTGCTGCAGCACACAGTGCCCATCCTGCCCCTGTGCCCCACTCACGGCTCTCGCAGCTCTCTCCGGTCCAGCCTGGCTGGCAGGTGCAGAGCCCGGTGCGGCGATCACAGAGCCCTCCATGGTGGCACTCACAGTGCTGCTGGCAGTCGGGCCCGTGCTGGCCCTGGGCACACTCTGGAGGGGGGGGGCACACAGTGAAACACCACCCGGACACCCACCGCCCTGCGTGCAAACCGCATCACCGCGCTCGTGGGTGTGCACCGCACATCACCCCCAGCCTCCAATGGAAACCAGGTCCAAAACGGGGCAGGTCTGAGCCAGAGCCCACTTGTGAGCGATGCCAATGTCCCAGTACTCACCTCGCTCACAGGCCAGCCCTGTCCACCCTGCGGGGCAAGCGCAGAGCCCTGTGGCAGGGTCGCAGGTGCCACCGTTCCGGCAGAGGCAGCGCTGGCGGCAGTTCTTCCCATAGGAACCTGCTGGGCACGCTGAGGGAAAAGCAGGCAAATATCCCAGTCAGAAAATACCTTCAAAGGCAAACAGCCTGATCTGAAATGAACTGGTTGGAGCTTGCAATGAGAGGCAGGGAGAGGAGCCTATGACCCCCTGATCTGCCCACATGAGGACATTTGGTGTTTTAAGCAGAGCAGGTGCTTAAGGCAGTGATGACCACATAGAACTGATGCCTCATCCCTTTAGAGCCTTCTTAGCTCTGGTGGTGGCAAATACCCAGGGTGGGTGAGTTCAGCAGCCAGAAGAGATGCTCATTTGGTAGCCAACGCCTTTGGTCCTGAGCTGCAGAACATCCTCCTCTCCTCACCCCAGACAATGCCAGTGCTTGGCAGAGAAATACAGCCACTATTCTATGGTTCTATGATTTCAGCCCACAAATGCAGTTTCCCTGAGCTGAGCCTAAAGGCATCACTGACTTGGTGTCTGGATGCTCAGATGGCAAAGCTGCATCCCCACGTGCCATTATGAAACTGCAGTTTCTGATGCTCTTGGAGCAGGCAACCTCTTAGCTTGTCTGTCAGTGAATAAATCAGGAAGGCTGCTCAGCTAATTGTGATCTCACTTGCAATCTGCCCTTGCTATTGAACTGCCTCTGCTTTGTTGTAGTCCTGCTCATTGAAAGCTCCAGCCCCGCAGAGAAACGGGGTTTTCCATGCACTGGCAGGGGAAGCAGCAGCCTGGGTTGAGAAGTGACCATGAGGTGTTTTACCTTGCTGGCACATGGGTCCCATCCAGCCAGCTGCACAGAGGCAGCGGCCGCTGACGTGGCTGCAGGTCGCGTTGTTGAGACACTGGCAGGTCTGGCTGCAGTTCTGGCCATACCTGTTCTCCGGGCACACTTCATGGGAGCAGAAGCAGGCAGGGCTGTTACTGGGCAGGAATGACAGCAGACAGGCTCTTCCCAACCATCCCAAATGCCCGCGTCTGGGAGAGGAACCAACACTGGTGCGGTGGCTGCAGGGGATGGCTGCATGAACTGGGTTTTATGGTGCTGTAATCTACAGGGGGCTGATGTCCAAACAGGGACGCTGTTCTTGCCATCAGTGTCACATCCTTCTATACATTTGGAATCTGTTCTGCAGGATGCTTAAGCTCTCACTGCATTCAACAACAATGTGCTCAGCCCCCTCAGCCCCTCTCTTTGGACACTTCTCTGCTATGCAGCATTAACTTCACATGGGGGAACAGACCCCCAGACCTCAGGGTGCTGGGGCTGCTCCTGCCCCACTCCACCCGACCCCAGCCACAGGGATCCCTTACCCTGGCTGCAGTGGGGCCCGTCCCAGCCTGGGGCACAGTAGCACTGCCCTGTTATGTGGTTGCAGTGGGCACCGTTGAGGCAGTCGCAGGCTTGCTGGCACTCCAGTCCATAAAATCCATCAGGACAGGCTGGAAAAACAAAGGAGAAATCCCCACAACATGCCTGTACAGACAGCTGGAGACCTTTCGGCAGGGGAGATGCCTCTTGGTGGCCTTTTTTGCTGATGTAATGCTGCACCAGTGTGACAGCCACCTATTAATGGCTCTCCCCCCAGAAGAATATTGGATGCATGTCCATTACAGATGTTCAAGGACCAGGACAAAGCTGTGGTGGCTCAGAAGAGCCATGGCATTAAGTTTCTGACCACAAGAGGCTGAGCAGGGTGATGGGTGAGCCAGAGACCCCTTTGTGAGGCTGCTCCAAGCCCCTGTATGCCATGTGTGTGTAGACAAGGAAGCTGTGCTTTTACTCCTTGCTTACACTATGTTAGCCTTTTTTGATGTTATCCTAGGCCTTTTCTCTTAAGAATTAAAACCGGAGGCTCAGCAGCTTGCAGACATGGGGTTTTCCTCATCACTATCCCAAGAGATTCTCTTCGCTGTAATGGGATAGCAAAGCCAGACAAGGAGATCCTGCCACAAGGAGCCCATGGCAGAGTATTGGTACTCACGATGCTCGCAGAAGGTTCCTCGCCAGCCCGGACTGCATGTACAGGCCCCACTGACATGGTCACAGGCAGCCCCATTCTCACACTGACACCGGTGCCGACAGTTCAGCCCAAACCATCCTTCTGGGCACTCTAGCAAGAAGTAAATAGGAATGAGGAACCTGTCCATTCTTGGTGTCCCTGGAGAGCTACGGTAAGGCAGGATCTTGGGCTCTGAATGGAATAATAGTGTCTGGCAGCTGCTTTTCATGACAACCAGTGGGCTCCAGCTTTACAGATGTGCACCCATCCACCCAACCACCCTCAGGACAGGACAGGACTGGCAGCATCACAGACAGGGCATGGGGACTGGACTTCGGGACTGAACCAAGGAGCACTGCTGGAGAAATCTGGAAGCTCCCTGGCCTGTCC
Source organism: Agapornis roseicollis (assembly GCA_002631895.1). Taxonomy (NCBI): domain Eukaryota; kingdom Metazoa; phylum Chordata; class Aves; order Psittaciformes; family Psittacidae; genus Agapornis; species Agapornis roseicollis. Next base: position 126,677 of record NDXB01006013.1, on the reverse strand, counting down.
ATGCAATGCCATCCCCCTGGAACACAAGTTCTGCTCAGGTGGAGGAGCAGCAGCACTCACTGTGCTGGCAGTGGCTGCCCATGTAGCCGGCCTCACAGGAGCACTGCCCCGTCTCCGCGCTGCAGCTCCCATCGCTGTTGCTGCAGTTACAGGTGTGGGCACAGTCGGGGCCCCAGCGACCCACGTCACAGGCTGAAACACAGGAGGGAACTGATCCATCAATAGCTTGTGCTCCACTTGACTCCCAGTGAGCAGGGCTGTGGGCACAGCGCTGCCTTCTCCTGGGGGTGTTATTGCCACTGGTTACAGCTGAGCACTTGGGCACAAACACAGCTGTTAGCCCTCAGAAAGCCCCGGGGAAGAGTGAGAGTGGGTGCTACATTAGCATGCATTTGATGGGAATTCATTCTGCAAGCAAGCCCAGTACAGGAGGCAAGCAGCACTGGGTGGTGTTGGCAGGACAGAGCGAAGAAACCTAAAGGATTTCAGAGGCTTTTCTGGCAGAGGCACAGCACGAAGATGCCAATGAAGCTGATGACAGTGGGGCTTTGCACAGCATCTGCTAGGAGTGATGGGTAACACGAGCAGGTACGGTACCTCTCTGACAGTGGAACCCCGTCCATCCAGGGGCACAGCTGCATGTCCCTGTCACAGGATGGCAATGGCCCTCGTTCCCACAGCTGCAGCTCTGCTGGCAGTCGGCACCGAACCAGCCAGGGGGACACACTGCCAATGCAGACAGGGACTAACTGCAGGTGGCTGCCAGGACACCATGGCGAGGGCTGCGCTCTGGCTGTACCACGGTGTGCTCCAAGCATCGGTGCCCAGCTCCGGGCTGAATGGGACAAGGGGCTTAGGGTTTTATTGCCCTTCTGCTGATGCAGAAGTTACCACTGTGGAGGTAGGACTAGAGGGGCTTCAAGGGAAGAACGTTGTGCCCCAAAGCGTGGGGCAACAGGGGTGTGCATGATGCTAAGCCCTGCTCTGAGCAGTGTGGTGATGCCTGCTTGATAGCGGGAAGCTCTGCTCAGTAGAACAGGTATTCCAGGTTAACCTAAAGAGCCCCTATCCCAACAAGAGACACCCACTGAGGTGTGAGGGTCCCCAGGGCAGCACTCACCATCCTGGCAGCGCTGGCCTGTGTATCCAGGCAAGCACAGGCAGGCTCCGGTGGCGGGGTCACAGCGGGCACCATTTGCACACTCTGGACATATCTCCTGGCAGCCTGGGCCCCAGCGACCTTCAGGACAAGCTGGAGCATGGGCAGAAAGAGAGGACAAAGCCATCAGGACCACAGCCAGGGGTAAGAGGGAAGCAGCTATTTTCTACTGCATGGAAACGGGTTCCCTTTTGCATTGCTGCCTGTGCTTTATCAAAACATGGACTTTAGTTTGGCAATGCCTGGTTATGAGCAAGGGCAGCATCGCTTTGTTTGTTTTATAAACAGCGTGAGAACCCTCCATAAGTGCTATTCTGAGCTCCCTCCATTACTTTCATGCCAATTTTAGATCCACATCTACTTGTGGACTCCTTTCTAGGAAATGGTGTTGCTGGCAAAGGGTCTTTGCATCTGTTGTCACACTCGTGGACATTAGTCAGCATTCCCAGACCTGCTTTTAGCTGCAAAGGAGAAGCAAAAGGCTAAGAACTGAGAAAACTGGGGCAAGAATCCTTGTTCCACTGCTCCTAACCTGCTCGAGAGCCTGGAAAAGAGGAAGTTCAGAATGTATGGCAAGCACTGTGCATGTATGGGTTTATTGCTTGGTCAAACTATTAGGAACAGGACATCTTTATAGACTAATACCTTCCAGCTTCTGTAATACTGTATAATCATGTCAAAGGCTTTGAATGAGGATGCTATAGTTTTCCAGCTGTGGCTGCCTCATCCCTGTCAGTGTTCAAGGCCAGGTTGGATGGGGCTCGGGGCAGCCTGCTCTAGTGGAAGGTGTCCCTGCCACCTGGATGAGCTTTAAGGTCCCTTCAGCCCAAACCGGCCTGGGATTCTGTGACTAATGCTAAGGACAGCAACTACCAAAAATACCCCCATCTTTTTGATTGCATGTTTACTTGTACTTCACACAACAGCAGAGCCAGGGCTGTTGTTTCATGCCTTACCACCAAAGCTGTGTTTGTTCTCATTTCCCATGAGGATGATTCTAATCGCACTCGATGGTTTTCAGGCCCATTTTAGCACAAGACAAACGCTCCTCAGCCCTACCCCTGCGCATCTCCTGCTGCTGCCTCCTCACCTTGTGCACAGTCGTGCCCCGTCCAGCCGGGCCGGCAGCGGCACTGCCCCGTGATCCGGTCGCAGGGCGCTCCTCCGCAGGCGCAGGACAGGCGGCACCCGGCCCCGAACCGCCCCTCCGGGCACTCTGCATGGGAAAGAGCCGTGTGAGAGCCGCCCTTCCCGGAGCAGGGTGCCCAGAGACCGACACCTCCGGCTCCGGGAGGGAGACCCCAGCCGGGAGAGGCTCCCAGGCTGCTCTGCAGAGTGCGCATGGGGCTGGATGTGACCGCTCCGTGCGCCACAGGGATCGCCTCCAGCCTCAAACGTGTCACCCCGCTATCCTGAGCCCAACAGCTCAGACCAAACTGGGCTCCAGTCTGCGCATATGGCAGATTAACTGGGCAGCAGCCGCAGCACCCTGCAGACACTGAGGCAAATGGTTCAGGAAGGATATGCCTTCACTCTGCATTCCATAAACAGTGACTTGAGCCACTCTGCTTTCTATATGCTGGGATGCAGGTCTGCAGCCCCTCAACTTGCACCATCTCTTGACTTTCACAAGATGCTCTGAGGGCTTTTTATGGATGTCTCCAGAATCTGGAAGCCAGGCTTTTAAGAAGCAGCAAGGTTTGCAGGAGGCATATTGGTGTAAAGCAATAAAGAGAGCGCATCCTCCTCCAGAGGAGGATTTGAGTACTTCTTCTCCCTGCTCCAAAAGCCAGGGTGGTGCTGCTGATACCAAAAAGCTTGCTCTGCCCTTTGTACCCCACCAGCAGCCAGCTAATTACACACAGACTGAGGGCCTTAAATACTCTTTGAGTCCCCCAGAGCAGCTCCATGCTCCTTTCTGTTCACTGAAGCCAAGGTTTCGCAAGGCTCCGGCAGATGCAAACACCCCAGAGCCCACAAATCACGGAGGAAAAGCAGCCCAGCGCGTGGAGTTCAAGCGACACAGTGGAGTTTTTGTTATTCCTCCTCTTTGCTAATTGATGGCAGATGTTTGTCTTCACCCTTTAATAATTTCCAGACCCGAACAACAGCCAAGAGCCTACTATTTCTATACAAATATTTGTGTTATTTCCTGTGACTCCCCCCTGCGGGCTCAAGCTCCTTTCCTAGGCTCTTTAAAAATACCCCAACTGAACGTGCCCAGCCAGACCAGGCACCACGGCTCCGGGGGCAGCAGCATCCCACCAGGAGGGAATCTGGGCTGCCAGGACCCCTGCAAGGGGGCATGAGCCCCACAAACTCAGCTCCCATCCCTCCTGCTAATGCTATTCCTCTCTGTGAGCACTAGCTTGGCATTTGAGCCGTCTGTGACCAGCCACAGGTTTTATTCTGACCAACAGACCCACTATGTCCTATCAGTTGTTATGTGAGATAATGGTGTGCCAGCAGCTTAATGAGGTTAATGGCTGTAATTTCTGGGTTGGGTGTGGATGGAGGGCTGAGTGAACCATAACTTAGTGTAGAAACTCCTGAGATGCTCGAATCAAGATTCAGATGCTGACCACATTAACGCAGCCTGCCTTCAAGTGTGGTCTTCGAGAGTCTACCTTTGTGCATCTTCTGTTGAATCCAACCAATTGAAGAGGGATGCAGAAAGAGACAACCTCACAAAAGGAGGGTCTTGGCCTTTCAATCAGTGATCAGCTCTGAGCCTGGCACAAGGTATTATTTTCCAAGAGCTGTGTGGATGGTTTTCTATTCATCTCCTTGTGCCAATCACTCAGTGCCTTTAGGTTCACACAAAACACCTTTGTTTGAAGAAAGCCAAGGTCTTTGAGACCCCAACAATTTCCCTGATCCTGAAAAGCTGCTGCCTCAGAGCTTGAGCAAGGTGTGCAGTTTAGTTACTTGTACTGTCAACTGGCCCTTTATGTGTGAGGAATTGTGTTTCCAGCACATTTAGAGCCCCTGCCTTACCTTGCTCACAGTTTTCCCCATGGTAGCCTTGGGGACACTCCTTCAGGCACTCCCCTGTGACATGGTCACAAGACACTTCTGGCGAGCAGCTACATTTCTTCTTGCAGCCATCCCCGTAATAGCCAGGGTCACATTCTGTTAACGATCAGAAGTACAAAGCAAGAACATCTGGCAATACTTGGTTGACCCTGGAACGGCAGTTTGTGATGGGCACCGACCAGCACCCTCCCAAACTGATAAATGTATGGATGAGGTCCACCACCCACATCTACAGGCATTCCCACCCAGCAATGCAGGTTGTGTGTGCTAACTTAATTAACTGAGACAGTCTTAGGAGGGCAGAAAGCGAGCTGAGCTTTTCCCACTGAAAATTAGCCATGGGATGAGAAGATGCGAGAGGAGAAGGGGGGATGCTCTGTGAATGCTTCTGGGCAACTCACCAGTCTCGCAGCGTTTGCCGCGGTAGCCGGGTTTGCATTGGCAGGAGCCGTCCCTCCGGTCGCAGTCCTGTGTGTGCTCCTGCACGCAGCGGCACTCCTCCGAGCACCCGGCGCCGAACGCCCACTTCGGACAAACTGGATGTAGAGGGAAGGAGCTGGTCACTGGGGGCAAAAGGCACAGGGCAGGGCACAGAGACCTCGCTGCCCAGCCTGGCTCGTCCCAGGGATGGTGCCTGTTTAATCTCTTTAATCTGAGGATTATATATATATACATCTATCTCATGAAAAAGGTGAGGACATGCATACCCAAGTGGCAGTACCGCCCGTATAAGCCAGGATCACACAGACAGGCCCCGTAAATCCGATGGCAACGACCGCGGTTGGCACAGTTGCACTTTTTCCTGCATTGCTTCCCATAAAATCCTTTAGGGCACCCTAGTAATAGAGATTTGGGGGAAGATGAGCCAATTTCAGCCTGCTGTTTCATTTCTAGCAGACCAAAGGAAAAAGGTATCCAAATCAAAGGCATATAACATCAGATATGAACCCAGGCAAAGGCTGCAGTGTCAAGAAAGATGCCTTGTGTTCCAAGCAGGAATATGCTTGTGTCAATATGCAATAAAACAAAGGGAAAAGCAATCAGATTCCCTGCATCAGCTCAAAATCAGACTGCTTCAGCTGTGGCATTCCTGTCCTTGCAGAGAATGCATTTCATTTGCTGCCACTCTGCAGCCAGATGAGGTGCCTTCAGGGCACCCATGAGTTTCATACCCAGCTTGACGGGGTGATGCTGGCCATGGGGTGACAGAGCCCTGCAGGGCTCTGAGCAGTCAAGATTTCCGTATGTGAGAAAATAATCCATAGGCTGCTCCTATCGATAGATAACTGTGCTATTTGCACTATTAAGGGAATGAAATTATTATTCTTTCTCTGTTATGCTAAAGGTCTTACTATTAGAAGCACATGGCAGACAGGCTGTGTCAGCAGAAAGCTTGGGCCAGCATCTGGCCAGGCAGCACATGCCTCCTCCCATAGGACAAGAAGAGCAGGCACTTTGAGCAGAGGAAATGCCACCCTGGCACAACAGATCAGTTCTGCAGTGTTTATATTCCTCTTACCTTCCTGTTTTGACTCAGTACCCCTCCATCACCTCCTTCCTACAAAAGGAAAGGTCAGGGTATCTCTTGCATTCATTTGCATTCTGCTTTGGTCTCCTCCTTCAGTAATAGTTCCCATATGCTCCTGGCCAATTGTCTGAAATCATTTTGTCTCAATCTCTTACTGTCTCACGCTGGTTTTAGCTTATGCCCCCCAGATTTTACCTCTTCGGGAACAAAAAACAACAGCAACTGGCACCTCCTTGGGGTACTTTAGGTAACTACTGTCACCTTTCAATGCCTTGGGTTTTCTTCAGATGAACACCCATTTTTGACATTCTTTTATGTGTCTGCCACTGAACATGCAGAGAATTACAGATGGCTGCCCAGGGTCATTGATGAACAGCAAAGAGGGACTGCAAAGGTCTTCCAGTGCAGAGACAGGGTATGCTACCTGGAGCACTGTTTTGTGGGTGAAGAATATTGCTTACCACTGTTCCCTTGTTGAAACTACTTTTTTCCTTACAGTGAGTCAGATGGAGCAGGGATGTATTAGAGCCACTCACACAGGGATGGCTCAACAAAAGATGTTTTCAGTGAACATCTACAAAGTGACTAAGAAGTAAGATGTTCTGTGGAAAACATGTTAATGCTTCAGAGATTAACATCAAAGAGTGATGTCTGAGATGGCTGTAAGAGACATTTATCAAATGGCAGCAAACCTTTTACTAACACAGCAAGAGAAACAGGAATGGAGCAGCTCTGCAGGCTGGGCAGCATCACCTGCGACTGGCAGCTCAGGAATAGGGCTATTGTATGGCTTATGGAGAAAACTGGTGCTTGATTTCAGGCACCATCCTGCCTCAGTGCAGTGACGTGGCACAACCTGCACCACCGAGGGCTGCGGTTGAAGGGGAGCCATGCACTTACCGTCCTGGCACAACTCCCCAGCCACGCCAGGCGGGCAGCGGCAGGCGCCAGTGGCAGGGTCGCAGGAGCCCCCGTTCTGGCAGCGGCAGGACAAGCTGCAGTTCACCCCAAAGGTGCCGGCCGGGCAAGCTGGGGCGAGAGAGAGATGGGGTGAGGGGAGGCCCAGCCACCACCTCCGTGCATCCCGGAGCAGGGATGCGAGGCACGTTCTTGCCCTGCATCACGCACTCTGGTTGCAGAGGATGCCAGTCCAGCCCGCTGGGCACTCGCAGCCGTTCTCCTCTGCGTTGCATGTGGCTCCGTTCTGGCAGTCCTCACAGGTCAGGCTGCAGTCGGGGCCGAACGTGTGCTCCAGGCAGACTGCAATGAGAGGTGCTGCGGTGAAAAGCCTGCCCTGAGCTTCATCGTGGGGAGTTTGGGCAGAGAAACCCCATGGTTTAGTGTGTGGTGTCCCTGCCATGGCAGGGGGTTGGAAGTGGATGATTTTAAGGTCCTTTCCAACCCAAACTATTCTATGATTCTGGGTGCAAAGCTAAATGCCTCTGTGCTACAACACAGGTTCTGGGTATATAGAAAAACGACTTGATATGTTTGTGTCTTCACCAAACACCCACAGACCCAACACGCATGATTTAGTCTAGACTGCCAAGCCAAGCATGCCATTTACTGCTGCTGCAAAATGCCCACCAAATTTTTCGGTAAGGGTGTGCTCTCCTCTTGCTTCCATCTCTTCCTCCTCTTCCTCATAGTCATCATTAAAGAGCTGGGTGAATTCATCCCGCAGGATTGCGACATGAGGGATAGGGCGGATAACGGGGCGCCGACCATCCAGAGCTTCCACAGTGTCCTCTATAGCTGGGGAAGCAGTCACAGAGATACCAGTGTCAAAGTGGGAAAGGATCTCTAAAGAGATCAATAGTAGGAGAGAACCTCTGCAGCTGGAAAGGGGAACCAGAAACATTTACACAGGGCTGGTGCATCTGATTTGGCCTGGTTTGCACCATGGATTTCTTCACATTTCTAAAGTGTTTGCAACTTGCTTAATCATTTCTTTTGGCTAGAATGGGCATGGGCCAGCTAAATGCCCTCAAATCCATGGGAGAAGCTTTGCTCTTAACCTTGCCACACTTCTTCTGACCACAGCCACAAGGATTCTTTGAGTTTTCAGGTACCTGGAACATTAAACAAGACTGCCCATCCCTTAATGCATCAGCATTGCTTTTCAGCTTGCTTTGCCTTTTAGAAAGTGTATCTGTCAGATAGAGAGAAGGGTTTCCTTCCCTTGGAGGGCAGGCAAGGGTTAAAATCCAAGCAATCAAGCTAAGCCCAGGCACACTTGGGAGCCAGGGCAGGGCCTATAAAAGCCATAGGCAGGATAAAGGTCCTGTATTTGCCACAGTAAAGAGGTGCTGGAGGTTGTTCTTCTGGGTCCAGGCCTCAGAAAGCCATCCCAGGAGCCTGGGTGATGCTGCTGAGGAGTTTGCTGCCCTGCTAAGTGAATAAGGTGAGTAGCAGTGTGCTTGGTGGTAGGATAAAGTTACTTAAAATATAGCCTATTATTTTTTACATAGAAAACATGTCAGGGCTGGTGACTGTGGAAGGGATTTGGGTTCTTTTGGTACTGTGGAGTCATCACTGCAGGCTACTGTAAGCAGAGCTGTGCTACAACCCCCTGTGCTGCTTTGGGAAGTGCAGCGGTGCTGGGATGCACTTACAGATGCAGCTCCTTTGGTCTTCATGCAGCTTGTGTCCAATCTTGCAGCTGCACTGGAAGGATCCCGGTTGGTTCTGGCATGTGTGTTCACAGCCCCCGTTGTTTGCAGAGCACTCATCCACATCTAAAACCAGGGAGGTATTCCAGTGTAATGGGACACAACATACAAGACAGGAGCCTGTGTGTATTTCTGTTCACAGATCAGCAATAGGCTGGTGGAATCCTCTCTGCTGGATATATGAAGTCATCTAACCCTAAAAATTGATGGGACTACCCAGGAGATTTAGAAGGCCAGGGTTTCAGTTCCCATCTGTCACTGATTAAGTAAAACTGGGGGGGTAAACTTGGTTTTTCTCCTGTGAAATGGTATTGGAGAGCTCAGATAGTGAGAATAACTGACTATCAGAGGAAGGGGGAAGAGACCTCCTTCTTTCTGCTGAGAAACTGGTGTGAGCTGAGAGAAACTGGAAGAAATACCTGCCTGTTACCAACCAGGTAGAACCATTTCCCGCTCTCTTTATTAAAGGCTTGTGTTAGTCACTGTCTCAACTGTATTTTATATGGGCACTTCTATCTCCCTGCACCTCCTGGGTGAATATTGTGGGCAGTGTTGGCCTCTAGGGTTGAACATGTAGTGATTTCTGTGAATTAATGGAGTCAGACCTGGATCAACTCCCTTTGAGTTATCCCAGTTTGAATTCAGGGTGTTCTAAAGCCCCACTTCTACCCTTCAATTGTGCTGGGTGGGTTGGAATAGCTGAGTTGCCTTAACATTAAGCTAATTAAAATAGAGCCAGAATTAGAGGAACCCATTCCATGCATGACAAGAGACATGCTGCAAGGCTGAACTGCACCATTGCTGGTTACTTGCAGGATCCTGCTGGGTGTTTCTGCTTACCATCACACCCACAGCCGTCCGTGCCAAGCCGGTACCCAGCATAGCAGGCACACTCGTAGCCTCCAGGGTAGTTGTAACAGTCTTGCTGACAACAGTGAGAACCACTGTCACATTCATTGACATCTAAATAAAAACCAAAGAGTGCTGGATATTAATGCCCATCTAGCTTCACAGTGGTGACAGTGCTTGTTAGAGCTGCTCTGTGACTAGTACGTGATGAGCTTTCCCTCATCTGACTGCCAAATGCTGACCTAGTGTTCTTGTTCCCCTCTTGACATGAGTGAGCTTTATGTTAGCAGATCATCCCCTGCACTATGTTCCCAAGCCAAAGAAGGAATCCTGAATCCCAGAGAACTGTGAGAAGTTAAATGTGATTGAGATTGAGGTTTGTGTGCTTACAGATACAGGGTGATTCCAACCTGCTCTTACTTTCTGATTTACCCTGTTACAAACAGTGATGTCTAGTTCAGGGGGGGTTGGAGAACTGCATGATTCCTTCAGACTGTCTCAGAGTGAAGTCTCTGAAGGATGGATCTAGATAACCTGGAGCAAGCAGAGCCCCTGCAGCTTTAGATTTCAAGTCCCTTGTATTCATGGGACTCCATTTGTCTACTGTGAAGTGGACTTACTATGGTGCCCTTGTAGTAGAGGGGTCTGAAACATGCCCCTACCACTGGAGAAGGCTGCATCAATGAGGTGCTGGGCTACAGAAAGCTTACTGGGCTTTATAGTTTGCAAAGGAATAATGTTCTTTCAGAGCAGATTCCTCTGGGAGAGGAATTGCCCCCTTTGCACAACAAAACCCCCCTGTGTGTGCTAAGCCTGCTAAGGAGTTTCTGTTCCAAACAGATGCCCTGGACTGACATGCTCTTGGAAAACTGCAGAAGGAAGGTGGTACTGAACAAAGAACTGAATTCAGGATCTCCCGATTAATGTGAACTGCATCTCCACACTGCATGGAAAAGTGTAAGTACTGTTTTGCATCACCAAACACTTATTCTTTGCTAGCAACCTCCTGCTTGCTGGTCTCATGGGAAGAGAGGTCTTAAGGTGCAAGTGCCTCAATGCACAGACCCTGCAGCTAACCTGCAGAGCTTTGGATGGGTATGCAGCTTTGGTGTACAAGTCTGAGCCACAGGAGTACACCCCAGCCCCACACAGTGGTGCAAGAAATGTCTGGGTTCTGAGCACTACAGTGGGTTTCCAGCCAGGTTGTTGCTGCAACGACCTCAGAGTGATGCAATATAAAGTGCATGCCTCAACCTTACAGCATTCATAGAGCTCGAGGTGCATTTCACCCTTACCTCTCCATTAGCCTGTACTTTACAGACGGAATAGGGCTGAACTACACTTGGCTTGCAGGTAGCAACTCCTCCACATTTATTTAAATTACACTGCTGCTTCCTTTGAGATAACAGGCAAGATGGTACATTGTGAGTATTGGCCCTTCTAGACGTAAGCTCATAGGTATCTGAGATGCAAGTCTCTATCTGCCTTAGATCAGATTCAACAGGGAAAAACTACCTAGTTCTGAAGTCAATATTTGCTGCCCAAGGAGGTTTTGGGGTTTGAGGATGTCTTAAGTAGAGCAATATCTCCTGTCCTCTTTGCATCTGTTTCTAGACTTGTTAACCTGTTTGTAGTGCACATACACATCGTAGTTAACATGGAGATCCTCGTCATTACTTGTAGAAACAAGATATGTGCCCTTTCCCTTGCCTTACCGTTGCACGTCTTCTGGTCCTCTTCAAGCCGATAGCCAAAGTTACAGGTACAGACTGGGCCAGAGCTGGTGTGGTGGCAGCTATGGGAGCAGCCCCCATTGTTGGCTTCACAGCTGTTCACAATCTCCATTTCTATCCCTGGAAAAGACACACAGGTTAGGGCTGTGCTGCACATCTTTGCACATCAGCTGGAGCTGGCATCCACGCCAGCACAGCCCTGCTGAGGAGCAGAGATCTGCAGTTGGGAAGGATGAAGGCAGATTTGCTGGGCTGGGAAGTGATGTATAAAAACACATGGATGGATCCCAGGCAAGGCCCCATGTAGCCCTTTAGGGACAGGCTTGTGGAGCAGGCTCTGGACAATCTCTGAGATGAAGCAGACTGCAGACAAAGCTGCTGCCATTCCTGACAAGCTGCAGGATGTGCTGCCAACCAAAAGTTGGCTCAGCCTTTGTATGTACAGAGCTGTTCTGATGCCAGCTAGGAATGGGAGCAGCAGAAAACAGCTAACTATGGAAACATCCAGATGCCTACAGCTAGCAATGTGAGTTCCATGTCAAAAAATGGCAGGCACAAACATCAACAGCAGCCATAGATCATCTCAGCTTGGCAGGCTTCCTGTAAACTTGTCTGGTTAATTAAGCTTTCTCAAACTAAAAGCAACTTGTACCATGAAGCTTCCACTCAATCCTCAATGCCAGGAAAACAGTTTCTGCCTTCAAGGACATTTTTGAGTTTTTAGAGTGTTCAGACCCAAGGAGGATGGGAAAAGGGGAATTTGATGCTTCCCGATGGATCTGTGCATGTCAAAACCAGAAGCTGTGCCATGGTGGTTCTCCCCATGTGCTGAATGCTGACAGCCCCACTCTGTGCTATCCCTGCTGATGTGTATTAGCTGACCAAAGACGCATGGACAGTCTGGCTAGCTCTTGCAATAATAGTGTTTATGTCTTCTCCTGATGGGAGCAGATGTGATCACTTCACTAGCTCAATTCCTCCTTCAGTGACACATCTGCAGCTCACTGAATTCATCCAACAAAGCTCCCAAGAGCGAGACTTGGCCTCTTTGGAGCTAAATAGCTCCAAATCATTTGCCTAAACCAGCAAAAGTAGCTTCACAGTAACTTGAGAGATCAGACCAAGTGTTTTATCCTGGTGGGAGGGTGACCAGCCCCAGATCTGCTTGTGAAAGTCTTCAACACAGATTGTTCTGACTTGGTCCCACCAGTTCCCAAGGACAGCACACAGGCACTTGCCTGCAGGAGCAAACCCACCTCCCATCCCCCCTGGATGGAGTCTGCATGCGGTACTCACTGTAGCATTGTCTGCCATCAGCCCCCAGCTCGTAGCCAGGGTTACAGGTACACTTGAAGGAGCCATGGGTGTTGAGACACTGGTGCGCACACATGGCCAGTCCAGCCAGGCATTCATTCACGTCTGCAAGAGAGGAGCAGTCAGCAAAACAGGTTGAGCCATGATCAGCCTTTCAAAGGGACACTTGTTTCTATCTTCAAGTTTTTCACCAGTTTCTTGCACCCTGAGTGCTTCCCTGGGGTCAGACTAACAAAGAGAACAGAGTTAAGAGTTCAGAATCACAGTAAATCTTCCTAAGAACTTGCATCACACAAAACTTGAGTGTTCCAGATGACTCAAGCAGGGCTGTTGGCCAGACACTGAGTGCTTTCATGCCACCCCTTTGGAAGGCTTGTGCATCACCCCATTACATTCACAAACACCAGCAGTTAGTCTGATGGAGCATTGCTGCACGCCATGGCACACGTTTTTCCCCATGACAGCTCTGCTGGGGGCTCACCTTCACAGGCCTTGCCATCGGGAGCCAGCCGGTAGCCAGGGTGGCACTCGCAGCGCGGCGTCCCGCGGTGGTTGTGGCACCGGTGCATGCAGCCCCCGTTCCTGTCGCTGCAGGGGTTCCTCACTGCAGGTCAAAGCAGAGGCAGGCTCAGTTCATGCCAAGCTCTCATTGGCATGATGCTTATGGGAGAATAGAGCATCAAGCAGTTATCCCTAGCAATGAAGTCTGTGAAAGAGCAGACAGGAAATCTCTGTTCCTGCTCTGTGTTTGCTGCTCCATCCAGGCAGAAGGATTTACACAGTGTGAGATCCTGCAAAACCCAGGCATTAATCTGACTAAAACCTTTCCAGCAGAAGCTTGGCATGGGCATGTACCTCTAGGGATTACAGAGCAAGGGCTAGGCAAATTTGCTTGGAGGGCTCCTAGCAAATGGTTGGCCAACCTCTGACCTGTGCCAGGACCTGGAGTGATGCTACAAAACCCTACTGATGGCTGTGGTTTTAATAACCCAGTTTTCCCTTCTCCCTTAGCAACTTCACAGCTAAAGACTTTCCCCCTCCTTCTTCTTGAATGCCAATTGCTAGGAATAAGAAGATTAAACTTCTGCTCTGCATCCCCTTCAGCTTCTCTTTCTCCTGCAGCCAGGAGCAGGTCAGCCAGAAAGCTGTCTGCAAGCACAGGGTGCTGCTGTTCCATCACTTTCTCAGGAGCATGTGCCTTCATACCAAGTCATTTTGGATGGCTCCTTAAGCTCTTCCCAGCCTTTCAGAATAAGCTGCAGAATATGTCCATGACAACATAACATGCTTTTTTTTTTTTATTGGAGATTTATTGTCCAAGTCTGATCTCTTGAACATCTGAGCATGTAAGCAAGTGCTCCCCATTCCCCCCAGCTCAGCTCCCCTGGGCCCAAGCAGATCCCTGCCTCCCTGTCCTGGGTTCAGCAATAGCAGTCAACTTTTTGCCTTCTTAGTAGCTGGTGCAGTGCTTTGTTTTGACTCAACTTGGGAGCAAAACTGATAACAGGGTTGTTTTTAGTGACTGCTCGAATGTTTTGTTCTGACCAAGGACTTTGTGAGCCTCATGCTCTGCCAGGGAGGAAGGGAAGCGGGGAGGAAGCAGGGATAGGACACCTGACCCAAGCTAGCCAAAGAGGTATTCCATACCATAGCATGTCATGCCCAGGATGTAACTGGGAGTTACTCAGAAGGGCTAGTTCTCTCGGGGTGGTTGGAGAAGGTGGTCGGTCAGCACTCGGTTGGGTTGGGGTGTTGTGAGTTTTCTGTCAGCGGTTGGTGAGATGCTGTATTCTTTTCCCTTGTTATTTCCTTTATCATTATTATTATTGGTGGTAGCAGCAGTGATTTGTGTTATACCTTGGTTACTAAACTGTTCTTATCTCAACCTGTGGGAGTTGCATTCTTGTGATTTGCCCCCCATCCCCCTGGAAGCAGGGGAGGGCAAGAAAGGGGGGTGAGTGAGTGAACGAGATGAGTGGTTGGGTTTAAACCACGACACTCCCCAGCTTCCCTTATGTGCTCAAAGGGACTCACAGACACAGCGCTTGCCATCCTCCCGTAGCTGGTAGTTGTGCCGGCACTGGCACCGGTGCTGTGCCAGCGTCACCTGCACGCAGTCGTGCTCGCAGCCGCCGTTGTTCAGGGCACACGAGTTCACAGCTACAAGGAAAAGGGACAGGCCATGAAGAGCAGCACCCGGTAAGATCAGCTCCACAGTGTGTTACAGGGAGGGAAGCTGCTGCCCATCATGCTTCTAGCAAGCATCAGCCCTCTCCGAAGGGTGCCCATCTCTGTGAGTGGGCTTCATGTGCTGCGCTATTGCTGGAAGCCTTGTTTTGTTCACAGAGGCACTGCAGGTGCAATGCCACAGCAAGTGTAGCTTCATTCTGCTCAGAGAGAGTTGCACTTGGGTGTATTCAGGTTTTCCTGTAACAAGATGATAAGGAGCATGAAGTTTCTGGCTCTGTGCTGTGCAAAAGATACTGATAACGCAGGGCAGTGGGTACCATGAGTTCTTATGGGAACATTTAAGGAAAAAGGTTTTAAGCAGCGTCCTGCACGTCTGAATTTCAAGGCCCCAACTCAGTGCTTTGACTAGGAGATTTCTACGTGACACTTAAGACACATGTCCTATGGCTTGTCCACACTGCAGGTAACTGATGCAGTGACCAACAGTCACTGAGCGGAAGAAAGGCTGGTGTGAGCTGTGATTTCATCCTCCAAGGAGGCTGGATTAGGAATTGAGATTCCCAAGGGGTGTTCCTGGCCGTACCGCATCACTTCTGTGTGGCCCTTGCGCAAGGCGCTTTCCTGCCCAAAAAGATTCTCAAGTCAGAAAGCAGAAGGTTTTGCCTAGGCTACAGCAGAAAACAGATCTCATGACCGAACATGTGGACTATCCTGTTCTTTACAAGCTTGCTATCATTAATCAGCCTTAAAATAGCCTTCTCCTCCCTGCCCTGATCTTATAATCTGGCCCTTCTTCACAGGACAAGTGACAAAAGCAAGATGTTTAACCAGAGATGTGTGCATCTTGTGGCCAGCAAGTGGGGAGGGTTTTGCCTACTCATTTTTACCAGGCAGCAGCTATCCAGGATCACTGACCTTGGCGTATCCAGGAGAAATCTGGGCTAAAAACAATGCTAGAAAACAAATCTGGAGGGGAATTTCTGGACATTGGTAGATAAATCATCTTGTGGTAATTACATAGCTCCAAAGGGATGAAAGTCTCCTCTTAGACCATTGCATGTCTCCCAAGTTAGCCTAACTATTCCTTAATCAGCGAGCATCTTCAACATGCTTCAAAGAGAGGTGTCCCTGTGGGATTGGGAAATTGGCCTTTAAAGTTGGTTCTTCCTCTTAGGAGACACAAATGGGCAGGAAAGGCACTGCACATCAAAGCTGGGTGGGTGCAACACGGCTAAAATCCAGCCAAAGTCTGGGATGGAAGCTCGGACCTGGTTTTCATAAGCAGAACAGTACAACGAGCTGTGGTCTCACATGTTTCTGACCTATTTTTCAGACTCCAGCATAAACCAATGTGCTGACTGCGAGGAATCTTGTGAGAAGGTTAAAAATATCCCTAATGAAAACCATGTCTCCTCAAGCAAACGCTTCAGGTAACGGTGGTGCCTTTGACAACCTGACAGTTTGGCGAAGCAGGCGAGCTACAAAGCATGTGCTAGAAGAAGTTCCTGTTTTTAACAAGGTCTCCATGCCCTAAGGTGGGGTGGGTGTGTGGAGCCCAGGATGCAGATGAGCGGGCAGCTGTGGGTACTAATGTGTTGCATTACTTGAGCTGCACCAGAACCTGGTCTGAGTATTCAAAAGAGTATTTTCTATACATAAACCACTGCAAGTAATTTGATTCAACCTCTCTTGTACATCAGTGAAAACCAAATATTTGGCACAGGAGAAAAATAAAAGGCAAAACTGTGTATTAAGTTGTCCTTTTTTTCAGCAAAAAATATGCCTTGACTCAATGCTGAGGAGTTCTCTCACTTCAAACTTCCAAACCCCAACTTCCCATTGTACGCCTCTAACTAAACAACATTTGGGGGAATAGGAGCAACTTAATAGGTCAAAGTATTGCCATACCCACCATACAGCTACAGCAAGGACAAGCAGTTTATGTTAGTTGTGCTGACAGTGTTTCCTTTAATCCATTTGGAAGGAAACAACAGAAATACTTGACGTTCCTAAAAAGTTACGGGTCAGAGTTAGAGCACTCAAGCTTTTGCAGTGATGGGTGGTCATTTTAAAATACTCTGCTCTATTAAAACATTTAATAGCATATATGAAAAAATACCATTAATAATGTGCTTGTTGGAGTGCTTTTCTAAAAAAGAAGTAAAACAATGCTAGCGCCTGCCAAAACATTCCTTCATATGGGAAAAGTACTGGGCTGACGTATAATGAGTCAATGCAACTCATGTCTAAAATAACCTCCTGGTGTGCAGTTATTTGTATGAATTTGTAGTCTAAATAACTGGCCTTCTTGCATACCTCTAAAAGACAACAGAATGCAAAGAAATGAAGTCTTTATCATACAGAATTTAATGAGACTGACATCCCATAAGGTTGGACAGCGCAGACCTTCCAAAACCGTTTTAGATATCTTATTTCCTAGCAAGCATACTCTTCAGGACTAATAACCCCATCTGAGCCTCCCCATTCGTGATTGTACGCGATGATGGAGGGGCTGGCACACGCTGTTGCCTCAGCCACCATGGGTTATGTTCCAGACCACTCCGGGTAATGGGAACCAGAAGTCTTTTGCTGCCAAGAGACTTGAGCACCGTGCAGAAGTGGCTGGCATCACTGGCTATCTGGTACTCATAAGCTATACAGGACTGGTGGCACACATGGGATGTAAAAGCAAAGCAATCGCATCCTGTGGTACCAAGCAGAGACACCCACAGCACGTGGATGGGCTTGTTTGTGCAGCACCACAGTTCTGCTGAGATAAGAACTAATTCAGTTTGAGAGTCAAGAATAATAAGACACAACAAATGAAACACATTAAATTGGTTTGGGTGTCTCCATCAAAGAAAGATCCTTCTCACTCTGGCTCTCCTTAGCTGGCTTCTCGCAGTGTAGCAGCCCGCAGCCCTCACTGCTGGCCTTGCTTTAATTACTGCTCTTTTTTTGCTGTTTACAGAAACACTCTAAAAATATTTCCATTCCCAGATGCTTTTCCTTGCTTAACATTTCTGTGAAAGTGGTGCCAAATCCAGTGTCATCTTGTGCATCACACAGCTTTTTGCAATTAAAGTTCAGACACATTTTCCACAGATGATATTTCGTCTGCAAGAGGAACCTCACTTCCATCCCCTCTGTCTGAAGGGAGTGCAGCACTGCTGAAAGGTGCTAACTCCTAGGTTCTGACCTTCTTGGGCCTAGGGAATGGATAAAAAGGGATGAAAAGGACATTGTTACTACCGGTTACATGCGGGAAGTGGGTCTGAGAAGTAGCAGCCAAACAGAGGAGATGCCACAGCGAGGTGGTGACAAGATTTCACTTGGTTTGACTCTAACTTCTCCTCTTTCCCATCTGTATCATGTCTTCAGAGCTAAGTAATTTGCCATCAGAAGCAGTGAGCTAATTAATACCTTAAAAGCTTAAAAAGTAAGGAGCTGTAACTAGAATTGAGCAGGACCTTCCCTTTTGGGATCACATAAAACCATGGATTCTAAAAAATAGCTGAGGAACAGCTGAGAAGCCTGCCACTGGATAAGGAAAAGGTCATACTTTCTAAACCCTGAAAGCTGTCTGTATAACACGTGTAAACTGACAACCTCTACAAAGCACACAGGGACCATTACCCTCTGTCACATAGGTCAAGCCCACACAAACTGTTACACATCGTCGTCCTTCTGTTCACTATACAAATCCCTGCTACATTTCAGATTTCTTCATTTAAAGTACTCTTAATATAAATAGGGATACATCATGTAATCCCAAACTGATTTATTCTAACCTCAGATGATTTCCAGAACCATGTTGTGTGTTAATACAGACCATCCTTCTGCTCTGCAGGCCAACGAAAGCAATTGGCTCAGATTAGATTCTTTGCCTTGGACTGGATTTCATCCCTCTGCTGAAACAGTGGAGAAGGACCTGAAGATGTCAGCTTCCTGCCTCCTGCCCATGTGGTTCTGATAAAGAAAGAGGTAATTTCAGGACGTCCAGTGACTCTCTTTGTTCTGTTTCACTTTCAATAGCAACATCTGCTCTTTTTCTCCCTCCCTTTTGTATTAAACTCATCAGTGACTTGCTATATTTGAACAGCAAAGACGCAATAAAAGAATCTTGTATAATTGAGCTGCACCAACAATGGGTGAGACTTGCTGAGAGGCACAGAGAGGGCACAGAAAGGTGGCTTTAAAGCCACTGTTTGTCCTATCCTGAGCCACAGGTACAAGCTGAGTTGTCGTGGGCTCTTTGGCAGCATAGGTGCATCTCTGGGATGCACCCCATGCACATCACAGCCTTGGGCTGAAGGCTTTGCCTTGGCTGTCAGTTCTTCTTCCACACTCACAGAGGGATTGCTGCAAGGCTTCTGGAGCCCCTTGCTCACAATGACTGATGAAGCAGATGTAGTTCTGGTAAAGGAAGAGAGCCCGAGGTGTGAGCATGGGGACACCACAAGCCTGCTGTCATCAACTGCCCTCTATTCTCCAGGCTATGTCAGAGACGAGATTTAAGAACACGCTGTTGTCCTGAGCACAGAGCCAAGCTCTGCTTGTGCTGTAAGAGGGACCAAAGCCCTTCTTCTTACAGCTGGCCTGAAGCTTGGCACTTGGAAAACACCTTCCTCTTCCCCAGGGGTGCATTAGGGTACTCCTGAAACAGGAAAACTGGCGTGAGAAGGGAGGGAGAGCTGGGCAAAGCTCCTGCCTTCACTGCTGCTGCCCGCACGCTGCCCTGTGAGTGCTGCCTCATCAGGAACACTGCCTTAATAAAAACCACTTGAGCTCCAAGAGCAGAGCAAAGCCTCTGGCTCTGCACTGTAAATATTTATGCAGCCTGAGCACTGAAGGGAAGATCCACTTGCATGTACTTGTGAAAACATCACAGAGAGCAAGCGCACGCTCCAGGTCACCACAGAGTCACCCCTAGAAAGCTGCCTGCCCTGGCTGCACACTCATGGGCTTGCTGTCCAAGCACTGGTGAAGGCAATAAATGGCATAGAGCATCCCACTGCCATGACTGAACCTGGGGTGAGAACATCCCCTGGGCAGCCTCCCATTGCCACCAGCTGAGGTTCTACCCTTGCCCAGGCTCTGTTGTGGGGTGTGCTTGTTCCAAGGGCATGGACATCACATGCACGGGAGTTGAGCAAGCTCAAAGCACATCAGGCTGGGCTGCTGTATGTGATTGCTGCCATGCAGCCAGCAGACACAGGGAGGACAGAGGCTGGGCTCCAGCACCATCATATAGGATCCATAAGGGCAGAACTATGGGACAAGCATCAAGAGGGGCACTTCTGAGACACAGGCATCCATTGCACAAGGTACAGCCAAAAACACTGGCAGAGGAGTAACCACCAGATCTGTGCCCTGCTCTGAGCTTTTATGAGACAAAGATGTTTCCTTCCAGCCCTTCACACAACCAGCTTAGTAAGTCTGTACAAAGCTATTGCAAAGGTGTAACTGATAAACACATACACACAAATGCGTTAAGAACAAAAGGCACCAGTCCTGAAGGGAGAAAGCCAAATTTTTGTTTCCCTTTTGTTGTTATTTGAGCAACACATTGGACAATTTTCTAGTGAGAGGGGTTCTACCCACCCTGCCTGGGCTGCGTCGACTTTCCCATGCTCTTTGTAGCTCACAAGGGTAGAGCAGATCCTGCCAGCTCCCTCCCCAGAGCTTCCAGGAACTGCCCCAATTACTCCCATAGTAGATCAGGTTTCATGAGCAGGGACCCCTTCATTTTGGCAGATGAATTCCAGCCCTGTGCACATGATGGCAAATACTTGCTCAGCAGTTTAATGCAAAGCAGGTTTGCGGCGCTTAGTGTGAGCAGCCCAGCAGTGCCCTGCACGGCACAGCCACGCAAGCTGGGAAGCCTAAAGAATGAGAGAAAAGGATGGACATGGCTTTTAAATGAGAGATTCCACTCTATAGAGATCCCTTTAATACTTCCTATGGGAATAGTTTCACCTTCTGGGGCTGACCCCGCTGAGAATGCTCCTGATTTTGGTTTCCCTCATGTGTTACTCTATGTGAAAGAGGCAGCAGGCAGCAGAATCACCATGTACCACAGAAAGAAGAACTACACATTATAGAGGCAGTTATTAGATGACAGACCACATACACACATGCAAACAGTAGCAACATGTGGCCATGAACACAAGTTGATGTGCTCAGTGCTAGTGGGCTGTGAATGGTTTGGCTTTAAAAATACAGGGCACTCAGTGAACTCACCTTAAACCTACGTCCCACTGCACTTGAGAGGGGCACGGTGGGCACCACTTCCTTCCACGGCTCTTTTCCCTGCCCACATCACCATTCCCAGCTGGAACAACCCAGCCTCACACAGTCGTTTTGAGCCAACTCTGGCATGTGACTATATTCTGAGACAAACCAGCCAATGGCCTTTGTAACAGCATCGCCCGGGAATTCTTTCCACTTGTACAAGAATATCCCTCAAAAACTGGAAAAATGTGTCAAATCAAGCGCTTTAATAAAACCAGCAGCAGATGCTGGAAGGCAAATCCAGGCTCCAGCCTCTGAGCCTCCAGTCTGGGGCTGGCAAACAGCAGTGTTCCAAGAAATTAGCCCAGGAATCAGCCGCAAGCCAAACCTGGTATCTCAGCTGCAGTGTCTGGACACACACCATCTGAACGGCTGCATGACCAACATCCCATGGTCCACACACAGCCGTGCTTGTTTCCACTGGCTATCACACCCAAAGCCTAGGGAAACAGTCAAAATAACAATGGGACTGACTTGAACCTTTTCATAATCCATTTGTTTTATAATCCATCTTTTCATTATCTCTTTGTTCTGAAGATGCTGGACCTGAGACACCCTCTGGGAAGGGACTCTTCATTAGCGACTGTACAGGACTAGGGGTAATGGGTTCAAACTTAAACAGGAGAGGTTTAGCTTGGATCTAAGGCAGAAATTCTTTCCTGTTAGGGTGGTGAGGCACTGGAATGGGTTCCCAAGGAAGTTGTGAGTGCTCCATCCCTGGCAGTGTTCAAGGCTAGGTTGGACGAAGCCTTGGGTGGCATGGTTTAGTGTGGGGTGTCCCTGCCCATGGCAGGGGGGTTGGAACTGGATGATCTTAAGGTCCTTTCCAACCCTAACTATTCTATGATTCTATAAAAAGAGAAGCACCAAAGAACCAGGATAAACTGAGGAACTGCAAAGATGTCAAAATCACACTGAAAGAACAGCAAACACTATGAGCGCAGTAACAAAAACACCTTAGGGAAGACAACCTGGATCCTGACAAGCAAAGGAACATGCAATCCATCACTGTCATCTCCAGTTCCCTGCACAGCAGATGGATCTGAGCAGAGAAGGCAATGGAAGCATTCTTATACAGTGCCATGTACAGGTAGGAAATGGGCTATGGAGAATGGGTGATTCTCCAGGGATCTGAACCTGTGACTTACCAATGCAGGTCCTGCCATCCGTGTGCAGGCGGAAGCCTGGCTTGCATTCACAATAGTAAGATCCAAGGGTGTTGACACATCTGTGCTGGCAGCCCCCATTGTGGACCTGGCACTCATCAATATCTGCAGAAGAAAAGGGAAGAGGGGAAAAGATTGAGGGGAGTGGTCTGTGGAGCCAGGGTTATTTATCCTCTGCTGACTGAGTCCAGATTGGAGGAAGGAATGCAGAGGGAACAGGATCACTATTTCATTATGTTCAATCGGTGAAGCTATTTGAGACATTTCAGGGACAAGCATGCAATCAGTGAATAAACAAGACCCCAAAAAGCATCACTTTGTCAAATGGCACAAACCATCTTTTATCTCACTCACCTCTCAGTGGTCACTTTTCCCATTTGGATTAATTAATGTTTTATACTTCCTTACTCTTTATGTGTTGAAAACAGGCTGAGATAGCCCATTTGCTGCTTATTACATGAGGAGCAAGCCTAACACTTGGTGAGAACAAACACCCAATGGTACAGAGTGAGGTGAGGGGAGGGATGAGGAGCAGCAGAGGTTCTCATCTTGCCCAGCCACACTCATCCTCCTGCAGCACAGAAGCTTCCAGAGCTCAGCCAGGTGCCAAAGGTGAGAGGTTTTGCTGTCTCACTTTTCATCTCAGTACATGGCAAAGCGTTTTGCACATTTCACACCTTTTATGCCTCTGGAACAACTGATCTGCTGCAGAAGCACAGCACAGTGGGGTATCAGGTGTGAGCATCCTGTGCTCAGAACTGCTGTGAGACACTGGAAGTGAGAAAGAAAACCCCTTAATGCCTGGACAAAGATTACAATGGGTTTGCTCATAATTCAGACAAAAGGGGAGATTCTGACTGTGGCTCAAGCCTGAGGAAACTGAGGCAGCCATTCCTGCAGCGAGGAATCCAGTCACGGCCATTTCTATTGGTAAAAACACAGCCCTCCAAGAAAAGGGGGCCAGAAAAATCCCATTCTCTGAGCCAGGAAGATCTTCTGCCAAGTGCTGAGCAATCCCACAAGGGCTCAAATGGGAACTGGCCCATGAGGTCTTGGTAAAAAATCCTGCTATATTTTGTTATCAAAGCTTTGAATCCAGCAGCGCGTTACAGAGAGAGAGAGATTCGTTCCTCTTTCCCAGACCTTCAATTGCCTTTAAGTGCTGGGAGCATCTTCCAGAACTGGGAAGTGTAGGAACATTTGGAGCTCCCAGTTACATGGTGCTAAGATGCGCGCATCAGAAGATTGTCAAAGGCAACAGCAAGTTTCTAAGACAAAAGACTCCTTCACAGGGCTACAGTTAGAAAAAAGAGGGGTGTTTGTGGCTACAGGTGCACAGTTCCTCAGTTCCTGCTGTTTGTGTGGGGCTGCACACATATACCTGTGCACTACCTTTCAGAGTGTGAAGGATGTAAGATCTCTGGTTAGATGGGGAACCAGATCACATTCATGCTGCCAGCAATAATCTCAGCCAGCAAAGCCCTTTTCCATGGAAAAAAACACTTCAGGAGCTTGGGGTTTTATCCTTTCCATGCACTTTCTGCACGTTGTGAAGACATCTTCAGCACGCACAACTATTTCCTGCTGGCACAGCGAAGCTGGATCACGATCCAGAGCCAAGCTGAGCGCTGAACCAGCACCGTCTCATCAATGACTGTTACTAAGAAGATAAAGAAACATTTCCTCAATGAATCACAACAGGGTGTTGCTCCCGGCTCTGTCTTTGCAAGCCAGTGGAGCAAAAACCTGCTCAGGCCTCACCCTCCTCGCCCAGCATCGCCTGCTCTGACCAGATGGCAGCAGCTCTCACAGGGGAGGAAAAGCCCATCAAAACCACAGGAGAAGGAGAAATGCGACCTTGGCTGAAGCCAATGTGTAAATTCTGCATTAGTTCTATTAGTTTGACATTCATCAGGTTAATTGCCAACTATATCAGCCAGCAGCAAGCAAACGGACTGGGTCAGGGATGAAATGGGAGGCAAAGTGGGAAAGGAGATGCTTGACTCTGTCTCTGCAGCACAGTAATGATAGAAAATGACTGTTGTCTCAGAATACTTTTCATTAGAAGGCTTCTTGCTGCTCAAAAAGTTAAACCTAGGATCAGAGCACATGAAAAGGGTCCTTTCTGTCCTGGTGATGCCCCACACACCCACAATCCCAACTTCAGACATCCTGCTGCACAAGGGTCCTCCTTCAGAGCTCCCCATTGGAGCTGAAGTCATCATTAACCCAGCAGAAAAGAACAATCTCTGTAGTGCCTTTGCTCATTCCCTGGGCTGTAGATTCCTCCTCTGGACATTTTAGAAGGTTTTGGTATTTTCTTCCTGTTTTTTTTCCAAGACGCTTCATTTTGAAAGGAGGGAAAATGAGCAGATTTTTGAGGTGAAACATAAGCTTCAAGTGATGCTCTGCAAAGAGCAATGCAAATCCAAACCAGCTTTCCAGGGGGGAAAGAATGCTGTGGCATGAGTCTGAGATGCCTGTCAGAGCAGCCCAGCTCTAATTAAAACATTCTCCTCGGCAAAGGCTGCAAACAGTTTGCATGCTACAGAGCCCTGGAGCCCCTGATGCTCTCCCTGATGTGCAGCAGGGCAGCAACCCATCAGGAGCGATGCCAGAGCATCCATCCTCCCAGGTTCTTCCTCCAACAGCTCTCCAGCCTGCATGATAGAAACATAGCCAAGCCTATGCCCAGCCAGGCACTGAACAACAGATATTGTGGCTTTTGGGTTTTCCTAGCATCTCTATGGGCAGAACAAGTTCTAGTACACAAAATTGGCTCTGTTCTGCTTAAAAACAGGAAAAGTGGGGTTTGGGAAGATTTTGTATGGTGTTTTTTGGTCTGAACTTCAATGGCTGTTCCATTGCTTCATTTCAGCTCTAATCTGAAACCATGGAGAATTTATTGTCCAAAAAAGTTAGCGATGTGTTGAGTAAACTTCTTATTTTCACCCCATTACTCATACTCAGTAATTATACATCTCTTCTCTAAACGTTCCTTCCTCCCCCTTTGTACTTTTCACCCTCTAAATCTCTGTAATTGCAGAGGGCTGTCTCCATCCCACCTTGCCCTGGGAAAGCAACCGATCCTTCCTCACCCCCCAGCCATAGAAACACCCATCACCATCCCCAGTAACACACCACATCCCATTTTCCCTTTTAGAGCCTCAATTATCACCTTCTGCAGCACCACACAGATATTTGACATACACTACACGATGGTGTGAGCAAAATGAAACCCCCCACCCTTCACCTGGCAGCAGGGCAGCGGTGTCATCCCTTGGGCTTATACCTTTGGAAATGGCACAGAGTTTGCCCAAGCAAATTCAAACTCCAGTATAAGTGCCCAGAGAGAAGAGGCACCTCATGGGAGGATGCTCTAAGGAGACTGTGATTTCTGGTGGGGACTGGTTGCTTTCAGTCCCCAGACTGTGGAGTTATGGGCTGCTAAGGAGAAGGAACCACAATGACGGTGTGCTGGGGCCTGTTCCAGACTTAAGAGGATCTTTCTGCCCTGTTCTGGCTCATGCTGGGGAATGGGAATTGTTCCTGCTTCATTGGACACTCTGGACAGCTCTTGACTGGCCATGCCCAAGCACCAGGGTCCACCCCACAGCCCTGGACTGCTCCCTGCAACAGACAATGGAATACGGAGAGAGGAAAGGGGCAAGAGCTGCATTTCCCACTGGGACCTGTGACAGAAGAGGCACCATTCCCAGCACATTGTCCCAGGAACAGTGAGGGTGTAGGTCCACTGATCACCCCCAGCAGCAGCATCTCCAACCTGCCCCAGGGCTCACCAGGGCATGATTCACTCAGGAACATAAACCACGAAGCAGCAGGATCATCACTGCAAAGGGTCACGTTGCCCTCGGTGCACGTCTTGGCAGCACAAAGACCTGAAACCCTACATGCCGCGTTGCGAGATGCGGTCTGGGGCACGCCGAGGTTGTTTTTCCTATTGGAGAGCTGACAAGGTCTGTTTGAAATTAGCACACCAAAGGAGGAAAACGAGAAGCATACAGGCTGTGCTTCAGAGGAGGCTGCCTGACACTGAGCAACCAGAGCCTCGCCAGGATGGAGCACACCAAGCCCACGTGCCTCCGCCAGCACGGGTAGGGCAGAGGACACTGGCCAAAGCCCACCAAGGCAGATATGAAAACCAAGCATAGCAAGAGCCTGGGTGTGGGACTTGGCTTATGGGCTAGGGAAACTTCCCTGCTGCTTAAGGAACCTGGAGTTCATGTCCTCATCCACAAGGACACGGGCTCACCCGAGGAATCGCTGATGCTCTCATCAGCCTCATCCCTAACAGAAACAATCCATCAGACCTCAAGCACCATCTACATGGATGGACCAACAGGGGTAATGCTGTGATCAAATGTGGGGAAGATGAACGCAAGAACAAAAGGGAGGTGGGTGTGAGGAGATGACTTGGTTAAGTGCACTCCTTGACCATGCACGGGTCCTTCGAGAAGCAGTACAGTGATTTATCTCTGACAAGAGCTCTGGGTCAGAGGAAAGAAAGCGGCAACAGCAGCCCTGCAAATTACTAAATATTTGGTACAGAGGCAGTTTATCTCCTCTGAAAGGCTAAGGAGGAGGAGACGGATCCCAGCTGGAAGCACAGGCAGTAGATAGCTCAGGTCCACTCTATCTGGCCAAACAGCAGTGCCAGGCTGTAATCCCTGCGGCAATTAGCCTGGATTACAGAGCAGGGCTGCAGGGAAAAGGTTAATTGAAACCCATCAAAATGAGCATGTGTGGGACTTAGTGACTTTATCTTTCCAGTACCAGTTTGTTGAAGCTAATTCAGCAGTTTTAAGAAGTAAAGAGGCTGGACGGAGACAAGGAGCAGGATGCTGGGTGGCCAGAGCCTCCACCAGGAGGAGTTCAGCGTACCAGATGAGAAACCAATCTAGCTCCACAGACCTAGCATCCCTATCAGAGCAGTCCCTCCTAGCCAGATAGATGTCCATAGCTTTCCCTTGCTTCCAAAGGTGCTTCAGGAACAGACGCATCGGTTTATAACAACCCAACAAAGTGGAAGTGTATCAGGGAGCTGTTCTGCCTCAGTCACTTGCTTTGTTCTCAGCTCACCTTTCTCTGCCTTGAAGCGCAGTGGCTGGGAGTTGCCCAGCTCCTTGCTGCTCATGGCTCTGGCTCTGGATGGTGCTGATAATTGCTCAGGGATTACACAGCGCGGAGCAGAGGTGCACGCACCGACAGGCAGGCAGCCTGAGCTCACCCACTCAAACCACCCTCCATAGCTCTGCCTCACCCCCTTCCCTGGGCAGGCTGTTGTTTTGACCAGATGTGCATGGTCAGAGGCACGTCGCTGTGGTCCCTGTGCCCTGCCGTGGCAGCTGACCCCATTAACGTACACACTGGGATGTATCAGCTATGCTCTGTCCTGGTTCCTGACATGCTTTAGAGGACCAGAGAGAGAATAACCCTAATCCCTGGAAGTCTTCAATGCCAGGCTGGACAGGGCATGCAGTAACCTGCTCTAGTGGAAGGTGTCCCAGCCCATGGGAGGGGGCTGGAACTGGATGAGCTTTAAGGTCCCTTTCAATACAAACCAGTCTTGGAGTCTCTGATTAACACTAGATACTAGGTCTACATGACTGTGACAACTTAATGCAAGTCCCCAGCAGAGCACAATGATCTCCCCTGTAATGGTGAGCTGTGTAAGGACATAGTGCACAGTACTGCAATTAGCCACTCCAAGATAACCAAGGACCCAACAGGGCACTGTTTGTACACAGAAGGCATTTTAAGGCACTTGAGGCCTCAGTGAAGTGCACACCGCTGTTACACACACCAGCCCTTCCTTCTCCATCCATACAATAAAACTGCCAATGAAACACACACAGAGCACTCTCTTGTGCTTGCTTTGCTGAAACACGGCTGTGTAGAAGCCAGGGGCCTGGCAAAAGGGAATTCTCTTCCAGTAAACCAGCACATGGTGCTGTAAAAGTCATGCAATGGATAAAAGTGTCTGCTACGACCTCTTGAAGAGAAGCTCAAGCAGCAAAGAGAAAATCATCAGCCAAATCCACTGTAAATATCAAGTTTAGGATGAGCAACATGACATCCTGAGCTGGGTCTCAGGAGCTTGTCCTGCAACAGGCATATGAGCTAATGGAGTTGGATGGAGACGGCACATGCAATCTGAGTTCAAGACAAACATCTGATCTATAAATAACAAACCAGCAACTCACCCCCTTTCCGAAGGTCTGGCTTAAATACATCAATATCACTTTTATAACTGACTGCTTGAGGCATTTATTTATTAGGATTATCTCATGATGAAATAATGCATTCCTCGATGTCTACATTACTCACAAGCATACAAAGTCTTTAACAAATGTCACATATTCTCCACTCTTTCCTAAATCTTCAGGAAACCGCAAACCTTCCCTGACACTGAGCCAGCTGAACACGAGGAGGCAGGAGCAGGTATGTGTGTGCTTGCAGAGCTTACACCTCGCTCAGCAGCCCCATCACCTTCACACATCAGCCAGTGCACGGGAACATTCTTCTATTGGGAAGCAGCAACAGGAGCTGAGAGACTGCATCCCTCCACCTGCTCCAGGGGATGATCGGGCTGGCCAAGTGCTGCCCACACCACAACTGCCTTGGGATGCCTCTGCTGGGGGGTTGTTTCGAGCAGCCCCTGGTCAGTGGGACCACATTTCAGTACAGAGAAGTCACTACAAGACATGGCTCAGCCAGCTCTTGCCCCTTTGCTCCCCAGCTCCTGACACCAGTTACTGTTAGCAGAGGATTCCCTGTACACCTAAACCAGCAATGAGCAATGCTCTGTCCTCTGCAGGACTGCTGTGCAGCACTCACACAGCCCAAACCCAGCCTTGCAGAGAGAAAGGCAGACTCTTTTTAGACTCATAGAATCCCAGACTCAAATCCCATGCAACCTGGCCTTGAACACTGCCATGAATGGGGCAGCCACAGCTTCTCTGGGCACCCTGTGCCAGCATTTGTCATGATAAAAGAGTATTATATATCATTTACTGTCCCAGACCAGGATGAAACCATTTGGAACTGAGTAAAATCCTAATCCACATACCCTAACAACATGCATGAGTTCGTAGCTCACAGTAGCTACTTTTAACCAAGCCAGATTGCTGCACAGCAACTGATGGAAAGAAACCCGTTTCTTTCCCCGAAGCAACCTCTCAGAACGACCAATCCGCCTGTGATAACGCGAAGGGGTGGTTCAGATACAGGTCCAAGCAGGGCAGCAGATCACCCACCCCTCACCCAAACTCTCCGTTTCTCTGGCCCCCACCTCCCGCATACCCTTGCCCTGCTCCGTACCTGGCCGAGGTTGGGATCTGCCGGCTCCGTAGCCCGCCCGCCCCGTGTAGCAGGGGTAGCAGCTCCTCCAGAGGTAGTGATAGTGATCGCCGCCGGCCCCGGGGATGCTGCCCAGGGCGGCCGCGCACCACAGCATCACCCAAAGCCCCATGGCCCGGCGGGGCACCCGGCTCCCACAGCCCGGCAGCGCTCTCCCTGCGGTGGGACGGGAGGAGGGCGCGGAGCGGCGCGGGGATGCCGGAGGAGCGGCTCTGCCCGCAAACGGGCGGTCCCCGCCGCACCGCCCCTGCCCCCGCCTCCGCCCCGCAGGTGAAGCCAAACCCGGCCGAGCCCTCGGGAGGGGCCCCGCGGGCGGAGCGATGCCGGCGACGGGGCGGGTTGTGCTGACGGGCGGCCCCGGGGACCAGCGGCAGAGCGCAGACGGCGGCGGGTGGGGTGGGGGCTTCCCGGATCCCGGGCTCGGACACTGCTGGGCACCGGGAGCTGAATGCCGGGAACACCGTCGGGGCGGACGGAGCGGAGCAGCGGTTTCGGTGCCGCTTCCCGGGCTTACCGTGACCTGCCAGAGAGCAGCGTCTGCCCGCCGGCCCTAGAGCCTCCGGCAGAGCCCTTCGCTGGGAAATCAAATTGGGTGAGGAGCGACCACAGAATCCCATGGGAACGCCTCGTGAGCCGCCTTTACCTGGAGCAGCAGCGGGGGCTTGGGTTTACAGCAAATCACTGCTTTTCCCTGAGTACCTGATGCTTGGCAAGCGCCCTGTTAAGGATCACACCTCCCCAGGCAATGAAACTGCCACAGGCAGAAAAACCTTCACTGAGCTGTTCTTGAAATCATGAAATCATCAAATCCATCACCAAATTTAAGCCCGAAGGAGGAACAGTCCCTCCAATGAAACCCATTCTATCACCGTTTCCTGTGAGCTGGAGCCCAAAACTTTATTTTACCCTTTTCATTAAACAAGAAGCACAAATGGCTCGTTGGATTTTCCAGGGGCCAGCTCAAAAGCTCTCTTTAGCTTTCTGGAACGTTTTGAAACAATGTGCTTGCAGGCTGAGCTGGGCCTGCTACTCGGAGAGGTTTTAGCAGTGTGATTTGGCTGTAGTAAAATTCCAAATTAAAACTTGTGGTTTAGGCTGCAATGAATAGAATTCCATGAAAAGCTTTTGAAACACGGAGAGAAGCTGAATCCAGGAGGAAAATAACAATTTAAGGCTATTATAGAATCATAGGATCAACCAGGTTGGAAAAGACCTTTAAGGTCATCAAGTCCAACCTTTACTCCAGGACTGCCAAGTCCATCACTGAACAATGCCTACACTATTGCTGCAGTGGCTTCCAGAGGAAGATAGCCTCTGGTTATGAGCCCCCTTTGCAGGGTGCTCCAAGCAAGAGCAACTTGCTAACGTTTCAGGGATCTCTTCAGCTCATCTTAACAATACACAGCCATTGCAACAGCTCACATGCTTCTCATTTTGGGTTTACCAAAAATATCAGAGAGGAGATAGGGCAGAATAGGGGCAGGAGGAGGGGAAATACCAAGAGGCATCAGAATCATGCCAGCGCTCCCCATGTCCCCCAGTGAACCATCACTGGTTGCAGTCCTACACTGCCATCCTATTAGAAACCACCTTCAGATCTACCAAATACTTCACCCAGTTCAAAATAACACATTGCCAGACGTCAGGAATTGTCATTGCTGCCCCGGTTTGGGTCCTTGGGAATTCTCCCGCTGAGCAGCGACATTTAAGCCGTTACAATGGCCAGTGTTGACATTTTTCCTGCGAGTGTTTCCAGCAGCGTTGACACGCAGAAATGAACATTGCCACAGAGCTATGACAAACGGTCCAGACCCACTTCCTCAGCGCAGCAATGTCATTAAGACATTGTCTGAAACGAGCCTTGCCTGGAATGCAGAGGAATCACAGCAAGCGCAGTTCTCCCAGGGACTCCCTGAGTCCACAGGCACCAAGTGAAGGGACCGTGCCACTGGTTCCACGACTTGGAAATTCCTCGTACATGGGCACACGCAGCTCCCAACAAAGAGCACTCGCTCCTTGGCCTGCAGAAATGAGTGCTGGCACAGGCAGTGCTGCTCAGCAACGCCTGTGACAAACTTGTTCAGTCTCACAATTCCTTAGACTGTTAAATAACCCCAAATAGCGCTGAGAGGCTCAGACTTTTCCAGACAGCTCTGGCCTGTAACACATAGACCAAAAGTACATCAGGCTCGAACATAAACTGAATTCTGCTTATGTAATAAGTTATGCTTGGCCAGGTTTGAGCCAGCTCGAGCTTCCTTGTCACCTAATTTACTTCAGCTGATTAAGTACTAAGAGCTGGTTCGAGTATGGCAGCACATTACAGTCAGCAGCAAATCGTTACTGCTTCCTGTGGAGTTAGCTGGGAGAGGCATCCAGAGGGTTCTTGAAACAGGGACCCAGCTGGACCGAACCCGTCCCTCTCATGGAATTTCATTCAGATTCAGCCTCAGCATTAATAGATTGTCATAAGGACCTGAACAAGTTGTAGCTGATAATGTGGTACTTTGCAGTTCAAAAGCGTATTACGTCCTGGAGTTAATTCATCTCTGCACAGACATGGGTCAAACCAGCTTATGTGAATGTGAGTGCTTCTATCTTCATCCAAAGATTACCTAAACCTTGAAACAAGTTTCTTCTGATGCTTTAAAGGATTCTACAGTTAAAAGGAAATAGCCAAATGGAGAATATAAAAGAGGGCAGAGACATGCAAGAGGTGGATGCAACAGGGAAAGAGAGCCAAGAGAAGGGGCTGAGGGGGATTCTCAGGTTCCCTCTGTCACCTTGTGTGGTGTGTACAAAGCACGTGGCACATGGCTGGCATGATGATGAACAGTGCAGGAAGCTCTGTTGCTGCTGACTCCTGCATCCCTGCACAGAGAGGAGCCAGCAGTGATTTGTGCTTTGCGAGTTCTGTTTCAGCATCTTTTACCTGCTTCCCTGTCCAGGGGCACATTTTGTGCATTCAGGGTTAGCTTTCACCCTCCACTACATGGGGCTACTGGGAGCCAGGTTTTCTTTCATCTTATTCATCAATTTTAACCAAAGAAATAGCTTGGAGGAAGAAACATCCCTAATGTTATCGCACAACGTTGTGCCGCAGGACCTCAAGAAGACATTGTCCAAACAGCACCTGAGCTCCCCTAGAACTTACCACACCTCAAAATATGTTATGAAAAAGAAAACCTGTTTGTTTCCTGTAAAAGCCCCAACCATGAGTTCCCAAGCCACTCCACAGACAGCTATCCCATGATAGATAGAGTTACAGGAATACTGAAGAGGCTCATGGTTACGAGCACAACCATCCTGTATCCAACAAAACAGAAACCCTCTCCAAGCACTGTGTATTACTGATACTGGTTAATTACATGAGCATTAGCACTGTATAAAACAGATTTCTTTCTTTTAACTCTACATCATCAGCTCAGGTTCAAACCATGTAAATAAAGATGAGAGCTGGTACCATCCAGGGACCCAGTGCCAGTACAAAGTGAGCTGGTCAGACAGATGGGTACAAGAGCAAATTGGCTCCTTTCCTGGTAGCATTAGCAAAGCAGCCCAGGACTGAATAAATCCAAGGGAGGATTTTCTTTATAACTGTAATCCCTTTGGCTCAGAAGGGAAAACAGACCAGAGAGCCAAAGGCTGCTGCTGCCCGTCTGCCTGCTTCATGGGGAAGGCCAAGTCAGGAGAGGTCTGAGCCAGCACTGTGCACACACACTTACATGAGATAGACAAGTCCCAAGCCCATCCTGTGGTGGATGTTGCAGGCAGTGGGATCTTGTAGCTCAGAAGATGCCGTGTGTGACCCTCTCAAATTCTCCTTGCATCTGACAAGTCTGGGCAGCCAAACATTTCCAAGTCTTACATATCCTACATTTCTTTCCTGAGTTGCAGAAGAACATTTACATTCATTTTAAAATCAGTCATCAGCCAACCCTGGTATAAGATGAATTTCCTTTTTTGCCCTTTGCTCCTGCAATGGTATCCCTCTCCTCCTGTATTTCTACTGAGAGCAGACATAACTCAATATAACTTAAACCAATTCAGGGCAGGAAAAGCAGCCAGCTGTCCCTGAGCTATAGCATCCCTCTGTTTCTGAGCAGAGTTTTGGTTGGGAAGTCCTTATGTAGCCAGGATGAACTGGTTTTCTTCAAAAGATACCCTACCTTAGGAGCAGACACTGGGTGTTGGTGGTTTTCTGCCTCCCCACACAAAGCATCCTCCTGATGTTATTCCATAGCTATTTGTTTAGCAGATCCTTTAGCGAGGAGGACTCCGAAGAGGCCAGCCTGACATCACCCTGAGCCAGAAACCAAGTCACAAGGGTGAGGCAAAGTGAATTGCAGGCCTCTCAACCCACAGCTCCGCTCCTCAGACCACCCTCAGGAGAGATGCAAGGTCCAAACCCTCCTGCCCAACACAGAGCCAGCAACAGGCTCCAAATATCTAAGCTCATGTTTTGAAGCCCAGGCTGCTTTATTCAGGCTCCATCAGGACTTTGACCAAGAAAAGCTGAATATTTTGCAAACTGTAAACATTAATCAGTGCTTTCTGTCTTTGCTGAACTCGTCCATCTGTACAAACAGGGATCTAATCCTCTCCGCTCTTCCCCATACGTGCATCAGCACTTGGGGTACGGGGAGAGAGTTTATCTGGTGTGAATATAAAATGAATGTAGAGTGGTGAGCACAGCAGGGTCCACCCCTACCCCAGCAGTAAGGCTGGTGGAGAAAGGCAGAGTAGAGAGAGGATAACAAACACCCGCTTTGCACCGTATGGAGATTTGCACTTGAGCAGGACAGGAGTATGTGAGGGATGCGGCCCAATGCAAATCCTGGCCTCGGTTAACCCAGGGCTTAATCTTTCCCATGCTCTTTTTACGTGAAATGAAACCTGCAGAGAGAATAAATGCTTGCAGAAGGAATAAGGAGCTCCAGGAGGATGATGGCAAAGGGGGGTTGCCATCTCTGTTGCAAGAAGGGGGAGATAGGGCCACATGCCAGCTCTGTGGGCACAACTAATTACAAGTAATTCCAAGCATATATACAAAGGGATTGATATTGTCTCCTCTAAAACAAGAGAAAAAGGGATTGTTTGTTTCCACCAAAATCCTGAAGCTCTTAATCATCCGAGAAGCTAATCCTCATCAGGGGAATTCTGGGGAAACTGAAAATATCTGAGCTTGGCTAAGATAAGGGCAGAGCTGTTTATTTCACACATCTCGGCAGTGGTACGGAGCCAGGAAATACTTCTCAGTTATTTTCAACAAAACAAGACAAATGCACCAGATTGGCAAGAAAGTGACATTTTTGTGCAGAATTCTTTCATGTCCGACCCGAGCTGCACAGAAATGCCTCTTTCCCCATTTGTCAGCCATCTTTGTCAATTATTTGGAATACTCTGGGACTTCTGCTAAGCCAGCAAGTGCTGGAAAGATGCAATAACTCCGTCACAAAACCAGGATCATCCTAAAGCAATTACTGGTACCCTGCAGCAGGCATCTTAGTGCTGCAGTAGGGAGTATGTGTCTGCAGCATCAGTATAGGCGGCTGTCTCCAGTGCTGCCAGTGAACCTGGAACTGCAATATCCTCCCAAACAATGCATCTGTCTTGCTCTTGGCTCTGATAAGCAAATGGCTGTTTGCATTTTCCTGACGCTGCTCCAGCCAACCTGAACAGTTGTACAATAACACCAGGGAGAAAGGGATAGGGAATTCACGCAGTGCGCAGCAGCAGAGTCAGGCTGCAGGAGGTAAAGCAGCCACACAATGTGAGGCTTCCTCTGAGTACTACAGCATCAAATCCCATCCAGTTTTTTCACTTTACAAACACAAAACTGAGCCTTTGCTTGCACTTTGGTTGTAAACAGGAGATTTAAAGCAGAAGGCAGGGAACAACATGAAGATACAGACTCCGAAGGAGAAATCTCATTCTTGAAGCAATAAAACACACACCATCAACTTCACCAGGGCTAAGGTCTCACCCTGAAAACATCGATTCTATCCAGGTGAGGCTTTCTTTCTACACCAGGTTAGATGGGGCTCGGAGTGACCTGCTCCAGTGGAAGGTGTCCCTGCCCATGGCAGGAGGTTGGGACTGGATGAGTTTTAAGGTCCCTTCCAACCCATCCCATGATCCTATTACTGTCACTCCCCTAAGCATGAGAGCCCTTTGGATGGATAAAAAGCACCAGAGCACGTAGGACATGAAGGAGGAGAGGGAGAACCCAAAGGCTCTTCTTTGCTGACACAGATCCCCCCATGCAGCCCCATCCCTACCTGCGCACGTCTTCCCATCCTGCTCCAGGCTCAGCCCCGCCGCACACTTGCAGTAGAAGCTCCCGATGGTGTTGCAGCACTGGGACTCACAGCCGCCATTCCCCACCTCACACTCGTTCACATCTGCAGGAAAGGAGAAGGGAGCACAAGTGAGGGTCAGCTCCAGAGCTGGACGCTGCCCAGGAGCAGAACCAACCGCTTCCATTGCAGCTTGTTCTGTTGCTGTTAACCTTCCAGTGCCAATGAGAATAAACAGCACCCACCACTGCAGAATGAACGCCCCCATTACACACACAAACACCTCACTACCCAAAAGATTCCTATCCTGGATGAACACAGGCGCTCACGTGGATAAGAATGTACTTGTTGTCAAAGCCGCTTCCATTACAGCTTGTTCTGTTGTTGACCTTCCAGTACCAATAAGAATTAAGATCATCAACTAGTGCAGAATGAACCCCCCCGTTACACACACAAACACCTCAGATGTCATTACCCAAAATTTTCCTATCCTGGGTGAACACAGGCACTCACATGGATAAGAACATATTTGTTATCACAGCACATTGTAATGCCCATCTTGTTCATGACAATGAGAAGGAAAAAATTCCTTACATGAAAAACGGGTTGGTTTAGAAGCTTGACTTTCTTGTGTTAAATCAGAGCGGTAGAATCACTACACCTCTGCACTAAAAATCCTTCCAATAAACCCACACAAGTTGCCTGAACAATGTTACCCCCATGAAAGCTAAACTAAACCCTGAAAACAGTTGAAACAGCCCCTGATTTTAATGTTCTATCAATTGTTGTAACTCGAGGTCAGAATAAACCCCATTACCCTAACAAAACCAGAGATGCCTCTTCCCCTCAGCAGGGTGCAGGCCAAGCCTTTAAGGAACATGGAACACCTTTCCAGAGTTACCTTTTAGAGTGAGGGATGACTTGCAGGTGTAAAGGGAGGAATCATCACCTCATTACCTACCCACGGGCTCCCTCTAATCCTCAGCTTAGTTGGGAACCCAAACAAGCCAAAGCCTGTGCCTCCCGATAACACTGGAGAAGCAGCCATCTGAAAATCCATCTGTGAATCCCTGCTCCCATCCCTGGGAGAGATACAAAAAGCTCAGCCAGGATCTGCCTCCAAAGAGGCAGAGGGACCAGAGACTGGCAGCGGGACGAGGAGCAAACCTTGCCCCACATCAGCGTTAGGCCATTCCATTCCATTCAGTTACAGATCAGAATCAACCCCTGATTTGGAAATGCCAAGTTGGAGTTAAACATGTGGAATATATGGAGAGGCTTCAGAAAGATTTATCAGTTGTTGGCAAACTTCTGACATTTGGCACTAAGCAAAGCACTCTAGAAATGTATCTGTGCTTCAGAAGCTGCTCCTTCTTTTGCTCTGTAAAGAAGCATTTCCTTCTAAAAAGAAAGTAGAAAAATGGAGACAAATACTGGTTTAAGGCATTTGGTCTAGAGGGAAGAATAATGAGCTGTGGCTTTGCCAGGAACGCATGCTTCAGCCATACTGTACTCTGTACATTTCCTTCTGCTACTGAAGATAAACTGGGTTTCTGCTGCTCACCCAGAGCTTGCTGACTGCCAGGAGCCAGCCCCATTTCCAGCTGCTGTCAGCTTGGAGCCCAACTCAAGCTCTGCTGCCTCCATGGCCAAAGCCAGAGAGAATCCCCTGACAAGCCATGGAGAAGCAGCCAGGTGAGATAGCACACACTGGTTTAGATCAGTGGTTCCCAAAGTAGGGATCACAAAGCAGTACAGACTGCCCGGATACCATCCATGCAGGCATGAGAACACAGAACATCATGGGAAATAGGACTTTAGATGCAAGGAAAAGGGGGACATGGAGCTGGGGCCTGCCTGAGCCAGCACAGCAGCACACATATAGCACTCACAGCACAGTAACCAGCAAGGATGGGGACAGGGATGACAGAGGAATGGGATGGGCAGAACCACCGCCATGCCCTGGACATCCACTGTTGTCTCCCACCAGCACTTGCCCAGGAGGCATCCCTTGCACTGATGCTCTTTATTCAGTGTAGAACAGGCCATAGATCGCTCCTGTGAGAACAATAATAAAAGGTGGCCACGGGTAGCACACAAACTTGTCAAGTCACAAGGAATTAAATGTGTTACCAGCCAAGAGCAGAGTCAGAGAAGGACAGTGATCAAAACAAGGCTGCTGTGATCAAAGAGACGCACCGTTTAATTCCCTCAGCCTCTCCTAATTCAGCCCTGTCTGGGCTCGGAGCTCTGCAGCTCCTTCAGGAACACCAGACCGTGCAAGTGCTGCTCAGAAATCCCAGGACCTGTTGGAGCTTAGCTAAATCCCACGGGTTTATATCCGCTTAATCCCCTCACCACCGCTGCCGCCAGCGCTGGGAGAGCCCCATTCATTCCAAAGCTTCCTGTAAGGCAGGTTCCCGGGTGCTTGGTGGCACCCGGCGCTTCCCTGCCTCCTCTCCAGCGATGGATTTTCACACCTCAGATGTTAACAGTGTGAATTCAGTAACTCCACAAATCTGAGCCAGACTTTCAGGTGCTGTGGCTGCCTAAATGTGGTATCTGTTTGACAAAACACTCCCAACTGCAAGAGGAAGAGTCTCTTAAACCAGTGCTGGGAAGTAACTGTTCACCAGTTAAAGGCTCTTCTACCTGCACCAAAGACTTACATCTATTGTCCCACCATGAGCTGCTTTCAAGACAGATGCCAGCTCCTGCAACTGCACTAACGGGTGGCAGGATGGATCCTGTTTCCTGCATCGTAACAAAAGTGATCCTAAGTGAATCTGTGAATGACGCTCACAAATACAACAGCAAATTCCTGCCCCTTGCTCCTATATCCATTATCACACAAGTTTTCTCCACACAAACAGTTCTGGTGGATGGACACATGGACTGGGCAATGCTGTATGTCAAAGAAATGCTGCCTGATTGGTTATGGGGAGCAGAGGGGGAATTGGGAAGTGAAGGCTTGAGAACCTGAAACCCTGATGTTTCAGGAGTTAAAAGGGCAGCTGGAGGCAGTGAGACCTCTGTCAGGCTGAGTTAGCCAAGGGAGAGCAGTGAGAAAGGCCAATGGGTTTGCAGGTCCTTGCACAATGCAAGCAGCCTGCTGGGAGCATTCAGGGAGAAGTTTATGATCCAGATTTTCTGTCTCGGTCCCACTCATCCCCGTAATGGTTCATGCTTTAATAAGCCTCTTGCTCAGCCTCTCACACAGCAGCACCTTCAAGCTACGCCTGTGGCACCCATCTATTGCTGCGGAGGAGACCTTTCTGAGGCCATAAATCCAGATTATGACCTTATAAAGGATTAGACAGAAACCATAAGGGGGAGAGAGAAAGAAGTCTTAAGCACCAAGGCAATTTGGGCAATCTGAGGTATGTTTCCTTGGGTGAATGCCAGCAGCAAACAGCAATGGAGAGGAGGCAGTCACTGAGCTCGAAGGGTGCTGTAGCTTTGCTGGGTATGTGCTGGGTGCAGCTGGACTCCAACGTATTTGATGGGGTTTATTTTATTATTATGACTATTTTTTAACAGCAGCTTTTGTATAAAGCTCCCTTTAATCTTTTAAATAGCCACAATCTCAGCAGCTCCCCCCTAAGCCCTACGTTTCCCCTGAAGATGCAGCAAGAGTAGGACTTACTCTTCCCTCCATGTTTTGTAATAATAAGCACTGTGGTCAGGCTCTGCAAACACTGCTTTCCGCTCCTGAGAGCTTGGATTTATCAAAGCATTATGAAACTTCCTTCCTCCCTGACTGAAACATACGATTCATAAACAAAACACGGCGCATCCTTCATCCCAACTCACCCCACACTCCAGCATCACCACTAACACCCATGCCTCCATCCTGGCTTCCAATGGAAAAGGAGCTCTGAGATACAGCCCATTCTTGTTTCGAAAAGGGGAAGAGGCTGATGGTCCATTCAGAGTGGTTTGGCCATGCT
The DNA here is from genome assembly GCA_002631895.1 of Agapornis roseicollis. NCBI lineage: Eukaryota > Metazoa > Chordata > Aves > Psittaciformes > Psittacidae > Agapornis > Agapornis roseicollis. Next base: position 87,107 of record NDXB01006013.1, on the reverse strand, counting down.
GAGTTATAAGATCTTTGGACAAAGGATACCTTGAAATCACAGTGCACCCCCAGCACAGAGTATGGGTTTGTTTTGCCAGGCAGCAATGAATCAGCTGTCACCACCAGCCACATGTCACGGGGAAAGAGCAAGTAAAGGTTGGTCCCTAAATCAAAGCTGAACCTCCCGGAGCCGCGAGCTAACCAGGAGCAGCTGTGCTGGAATTGCTCCTCTGCTCATACGTTATTCCCAGGAGGTTGTTGTGCATCTTTAAAGCAACCCATTAGTGCTCCAGGGAGGTGTGAAGCTGCCCAGTTCCCTCACCCGCAGTGCTTGGCTCACACTGAAGGATTCAGGCAGGGGTGCCAGACACCACCTAAAGCTACCAACGATCTCCTCTTCTCCTTTCCCCCAAGGAGCAGTGCATTAGGAGCCAAAGGCAGAGCTGTGGGAAGCAGGAATTGGAGCAGGTTGTGTCACTGACCTCCCAAACCATGCCAGGTGCTTGGAGCAGCTTCACTGACCCAGACCTGGCCCATGTTCCTGAAATCACTGCCCTGCATCCATCATTTTCTGCTACAGCACCAATCCTGCCTTGAGCTTTACGTTTCCTGACAAACCCAAACCTCACTTCAAGCTCACTGAAAGGACTGAGATTCTTTCAGTGAAGCCAGGACTGGGTTTGAGTAGGAAAAGAGCCAGGTTCCCACTTCCCCCAGAAGCTACGGAGAACTCACGGATCCTACATGCTTCTCATAGGGAATCCAGTCAAAGCTTTCATTCTGCCTAAAGCCTTAGGCCTGCCCAAACCCCACAGTACAAACCCAGCCTGAGGACTGTGAGCCTCACTTGGCCTTGGATATTGCACATTTTCTCACAGAACAAGCCTGAGGACGGAAAAAGCACAAGGCTGCATGTGGACAACTGAAAACAGAGGATAATCCTGGCTGGAGCATGCATGGGGCTCCGCTTGCTTCTCACTGTAGATTCCCTGCACACCCTGGAAACCAAGTATGGGTCGCCTGGAATCGCACCTACAGGCTCTACCTATACTTGATTTCCAAGATCATGCACAGCAAACATCAAGGAACTCAGAGGAGCCTGTTCCCTGGGAACAGCTTCTTCCTGCCCTTAGTTTTAGTTGTCCATCACTCTGCCCCCACCAGAACCCAAGAGCACAGGCACATTCCCATTCAGACTTTGGTTATCAGCTCACTTTTCCAGCTCTAGGCAGTAATCCCTATGAGTGGTAGGGCATTGCAATAGCTGATAGCCATCCATCTTTATTATCTGCCCACCTCTGCAGTGCCCAGGCAAGCCAGAGACAACCCTGAGTCCTGTGATTAAACCACCACTGACCTTTATGATCCCTCCCAGATATAGCCTAACCTTCAAACAGACAGAGAAGCAGCCCATGACTTGTGGAGTGGGCTGTGGTATGAAAAGAAATACATCATTTCAGCTAAAAATACATCATTTCAGTTAAAAGTAAAGAAAAAAATGAAACTCCATCCATGTTTTTAAGCAGATTTGCAGAGGAATACTTGGAAAGTTCAGTCACACCCAAGTAATCCCTGTGTTTCCATGAAACTAAATGCATCTCTCTGGAAGAATTTCATACAGCTCTTTAGCCTTGTGCCTGAGCAAGGGCTGTTTCAAACATAACCCCAGTCCCCAGCTGAGTCCAAATCCCTCCCAACATCAGCAAGGGCAGTGAGCAGCTCTTCTCTGCACCATCCAGCTCTGCTCACCTGCACTCATCATCATCCTCCCAGCACTGCGATGGCTCAGAAGTGTTCTTTGAAAGGCATCACGGTGCTTCCCCTGTGCACAGCCAGGACTGGCTGACCTCTTTCTGAAGCATCTGCATCGTTGTGATGGGGTTTGGAATTACAGGTAAGCCTGGTGTAATGGAAGAGCTCAGAGCCTCAGGAGTGAGGCTGAGCATGATGAGGGTGGTTCCCATCCTGTAACCTCCGGCATTCACAAACTCACTTTGACACCTTTAGCTAGGAAAGGTTTGAGATAAACCACTGATTCCTGCAGGTATTCCTGATGAGAACCATCATGTTGGTTTAAGAAGAATTCCAGCACATCTGGTATTTATTTATGGAAGTTACACACTCCCACATGAAAACAGCCATACACTCAAACCGATAACGAAAACCCCACTTTTCCATCTGCCTTCAGGCTAAGAGACCATTAATATTCACAGCCTATTGTCAAGCAACTTTACAAGGTCTTGTAAAAAGGCCTAAAGGAAGCTTAAATGCCAAGAGGCCCCAGTTTTGGAGCATCTGGCTTTCCCTGGAACAATGGCTGTCCCTTTCCAGCACACCAGGAAAACCCACCGTGAAGTGACGGAGTCATCTCCCAGCTCAAAGGCACACACATCAGCTCAGTTTGGGGGACTCAGGGCAGAGAATGTGACCCCTGACAGAATGAAGCAGGGTCTTTGTATGTTATTCTGATGCCCCACAGGAGGTCGGTGCGCTCCAGGCCACACAAAACATCTCAGCTGTTCCCAGTTCCCTAGGAAGGAGGATCAGGGCCTTTGGTACCAAGGGGCCAACCTCATCCTTATCCAGATGAGGTTTTACATGGCTTAATTTCCCTTCACTGAGTAAAACCACCAGTGTGCCAGCTGAGAGGAGCCAGCAGGACAGTTCCTCATGCTCCATTGGCAGCTGTCCCCGGCTGAGGATGGCAAAGCTGGGAAGCGCTGCGGTGGGAAAGCTGGATGAGCATCACCTCCTCTCCCAGGAGGAAGGGCAGACTGGGCATCCCTCACTGCAGCTGGGTTGGATCAGCAAACAGAGCATCAGGAAAGCACAACCGTGGGATTCAGGCTGGGAACACGATGGTGCCAGCACCAAATTCCCTGTGGGAATTAGAAAATCACGATCAGAATTCAGGCTGTGATTCTCATTGTGACTTCTCCGCAGAGCCCAAATCCTCCACTGTGAGGGTGGATTTGACTCTCTTTGCTCTCTCCAATCCTTTATATCCATCTTTTTCCCCTTTCAGCATCCAAAGAGGCTCTGGCTCTGCCGGGATTTTTCCCACAAGCCGCAAGAGGGACCCAGACGCTGCCGTCGCTTTGCCAGCAGCAGAATGCTGCACCTCGGCCGAGTGGGAGCAAGCGGGAAACAGAACCTCAACTCAAGCAGCCCAGGCTGTGCTGCTATGTTCATTCTTGCTCCTCCTGCTTTCGGCAGCCCATTTCCTCACCTCAGATAGAGCAAACGGGTTGGATTCCTTCCCAATGTGCATGGAATGTGCTGCTGGGACTCTTCCCTCTGCACACGTCTCAGCAGCTCACAACCTCACTGACAGTTGCCCACCAAGGCTAAGTACTGACAGCTCCCTCTACTCGTTCGTCACTACAGCACATCCTTTATTATAAATACAGGGGGGTGTATCTCTGAGATGGGCTGCACACTCTGAGCAAGGCAGCTGTGCAGCTTCCACGCTCCTCCCTGTGAACCATCATCCTAGGAAAACAGAACTCCTTATCTGTAAGACACAAAGTTCACATCCTCAGCTGGCTCAGCCCCAAATACCTCTCAGCGATGCCGACCTGATGTGAACACAATCATCTGGTGGGATGCGGTGTCACCGGCTGCCGGATGCTCCTGCTCCATGATGCTCCAGGGGACCTGGAGCCAGTGCATTCCCTCTGGCTACAAGAGGGAGCCAGTGCCAATCCTGGCTTCAGGAATGATGCTTATTGCACTGAATGGGTCAGTAGAAGAGTGGTTTTGATTCTTGGTTTTGGAAACTGCCTGTCCAACTTGCCAGCCCTGGGACAACCATTGGTTGCTGCGTGGCCTGCTGGCTGGTGCTATCTAGTGAGAAACAGCATCGCTGCCTTTTCTCATCAGCATCTTTTCCCTTTTTTTACTAAAAGGATTTTTAACTGCTTAATTATTTATTACTGCAGAGAGGGAATTTCCATTCCCTGAGCAGTTCAGACCCTGAGACCTGCCTCCTTCTTCTTCAGCATGTATAATTGTAAGCAAGCTTGAGCTGGCAATGCAGAGAACATCATTGCAAACCCCAGGTCAGGTGGGGAAGTGACCTCTCACAAACCAAAACAACAAACAAAAGCCACTTCATTCTGTTTCACCAGAAATACATCAAAAATAAACCTGCTGGAGTTTATACAGATTACAAATGTTTAAATTGGGGGTATTTTTCCCCTAATTCCAAAGGGATAAGCCTGCAGCTCTTTGATGGGAAGAATTCTCACTGCAGTGGAAGGATGAGGCAGGCTCTGGAGGATCTGCTCCCGAGCAGAGCAGAGAGGCTCTATCTCCTCCCTCTGGCCACAGTGCAATGTAACGGACTCACAGCGGTTCAGGAAGCTTATGTATTTTCCCATCTTTCCACAGTTCCTAATCAGATTCTCACCCTTTCTCACCTCACCATCTATAAGCTCAGTGTCTTTCTATGGAGTATATCAAATGCTCAGACTGCCTCAGCCCATCTCCTCCTGCTCTGCAGTACCAGAGCCCCAGTAGATGAGCCAGGACAGGCAGCAGAGCCAGGAAATCACTCTTTCCTCTTTTTTCTCTCCAAAAGAGAGCACAGCCCTTCAGGAGAATATGCCTGATGGGATCTGCTGTGGTTTGCAGGGAGCAGATTATCTTCAATAGCTCTGTACCTTCCTGCAGTGCTCAGATAAAACTTACTCAGTGCAATGTTCACTGCTTTCCACAGGCTTCTTTGTTCACCCGTAATTTCTTCTGCGGTTTTATACCCAAACTGCCATCAGCTGCACTTTGCTGCTCACCTACATGTACTTTCTTAAACACTTTTGATGTATGTGGTCTTTTCTTTATCACAGTCTTTATCTCATGAGCTACAGAGGCTTTATCTGCTGTGATGGGAAAGGCAGGTCATTTCTGCAATGCTTGTTAAGACATGTTGAGGTAGGAAACACAACAACGAGCACAAAGATTCACAATGTACATGCTCACACATCTGTATTTATGTGCACTGCCCGTTGTAAGCCAAGGCTTGGAGAGTTCCAGAAGAAAGAGACTGGGGATCACAGGTTCATGCTATCACAGTGGTGTCGTTCCCACACATACCAACCGCGCACGTGCAACCTGAAATCCCCTGTTTAGCAAGAGCCAACTTTCCAGAGCAATTGCAATATCATTTTTGGCTCCTGTTAAACTTCTCACAGCTCTAACTATGTGAGATAGCCACATTACATTGAATCAATAGCACAGTTAGGGCTTTTTTGAACTTAAAGCTGCTTACGGCAGTGAGTTGACCCACATTGACCATAAACTTTGCAGGTCTTTTTAAACTGGACATGATGAGCTGTGCCATGAAAACTCCAAAGGATTCTGTCTACTTTTTATGGAACATGAAGCTCCAGCGCTCCAGTGGTTCAGTTCAGGTAAAACATGGCAGAGATGCATTTGCTTCATTCCCTTTTCAAGCTGCTCCAGGACAAGGTCTTTCCAGTGAAACAATGACCCAGGATCACACCCGGGATCTTCCCTCTCCAAGGCCGTCCTCCCGCTCTCAAGGCCTGCTCCTGCTGAAGTCGGAGGCAACAGCCTGGCCAGAGTAACCTTAGACTCTGTGCTTCTGCCATAAAACCTCATGGACTATAAATACCCCTCCATAGTGGAGAGAATTCTTTTTTGACACATTATATATAATGGATGCAATATAAAAATGTACTGCTCTTGGCAGGCTTTCCAAGGCTTCCCTTCGGGAGCTGCACAAACGGGCTGGTGTTTGATGGGTTTTTTTTCCCCACTCTGTAGCCAAAACTGCATTGCAGGGAAAGGTGGGGAGGCTCTCCTGGGAAGGAACCTGTATTCCTCTTATGGAGATGCTGAAGAGGCTTCCCTCAGAGTTTCCAGACCTCTGAAGTGACCTCAGCTCCATGAGCTCACGGATGCGTTTGCCAGGGCTGAGCTATGAAGGTGTGAACGTCAGCGGTGGGTTTGTGCTGTTCTTGATTGCTTCTCATGCCAGGGAGAAGCTCTCTGCTCACTGGGCAGGCGGTGACATTCAGCCCTGTGTCCCCATGGCATGTGCCTCTGAACAGAGCCTGGTTAAATGGATCTGTTCTCCTGCTCCCACAGCAGAGCATCCAGGCTAGGCCAGACCTAGTGCCACACATCTGAGGAGAGGCAACAAGCAAAGCCAGGGCTTTGCTCTCACCAGTGACATTGCCCTGGTCCAAAGCCAGTGAGACCCACACAGAATCAAGCTAAAAGTGATCCAAACCTAGTGGAAGGGTTTAAAAAGAAACACTGGTGCAACTGGCTGGGCTCTAAAGAGTCCAGACAGGGACTGGAGATGAGTGGAGATGTGGGCTCTAAATACATCCCAGCCTCACTGCATTGCCTTCCCATGGCCCAGGCACATAACCTGTCACCTCAGTCTCTCCAGCTAAAGCATCAAAAGACGCACCTACCTCACGAGTCCTGCTAACTATGCTGCTTCATGCATCCAAGTCTGTCCATGGCTTTATGAGCTGCTACAGGGATGTGGCAGAGCTGCTCAGCTGTGGAAAGTACCTTCCTGGGATGGGAATCAACACTTGGCTCTTAGTAGAAGACTAACCAGGATAAAGAAATCAAAGTTCTCTTCTCCTCTCATTCAAAACAGGAACAAAGCATTGATGTCAATGTAATTATTCCTATTGCCTCCACAGATGACAACCCCAGTGTAGGTACCAGGGAAATGCACCCGTTGGTGTTCACAGCGATGTTACAGGGTGAGAGGAAGCAAGTGAATTTCAAGAGAAATGAACAGACACGGTGCAGGTGTTCAGTTAGAAAGCCCCAGCTATCACTAGAAACAAACCCCAACCAAACAATGGAGAAGGCTCCTCTTTCAAAGAAGGATACAAGAGGTACGGGTACAAGAAGAATTGGTTTGGCATTCAGATATTTCACTGCTCAGGTTTAAACTGAATGCGAATCCTAAACCAAGCATCTGTCAAAGCTCTGAAGCATTGACCATCAGCTGCTCCTTCCAGCTTACTGCCTGGCTGGAACAGTCAGAAGTGTTCAAAGACCATAAAGCAGACTCTGACCTCGGGTAGAAAGGTTAGAACCAGAAGGGTCAGTGATCACAGTTGTTCTTTGCCCAGTCTTTCTGGCACTTGGCAGCATTCTGACTGCTCAATGCCAACACAGAGGGTACCTCTCCCTTGGGACTTGCTCACTCAGCTCCTGATGCACAACGGGCAGTACACATCTTACTCTGAACTGGCAATGCCATGGGAAAACAGAATCCTCTCCTAGTCTCTTTGTCTCTGTATAATTAAGCTCAATATGACAAAGCATCCAACAGGGGAAGCAGTTTGTAAGGTTCTCAAGAGCTGAAGGAACATTTATGTTCTACACATAACTATTGATAACTGATCCCATCATTTATATTCCACTACAAAAGCCCCTCACATCCCCAGATGCACAATAGGTGTCAAGAGTAAGAAGCTTGAAAAATACATTGAAAAAGTTACAATAGCAAATGACTTGTTTATGCCATAATTCATATTAGGCAATTAATGGTGGGATGAAACATCACATTGCTTCTGCAAACAAAAAGCAATGCTGTTTAAAGAACGTTTAATGAGCACGTTTTATGTTGTCCTCAGCAAGTTCACTGCCAAGCCACAAAAGACATTTATACACGCTCCCTTTTGTCTCTAATGAAAGGGTCATTGCTACCGGCCTCTTGTTAAATTCACCAGTTAAAAAAGGAAGACAGAAAAAAGCACAAATGTGATGCTTGAAACTTGAAATTCACCTGCTTGAAGAAGCAGTTTCAGTTCACAGCTCTTGGTTCAACAGGGACGTTCAGTGCTGTGCAGGCCATCAGAATGAGAGGTGAACCAAATCAGAATCAAACATCTCAGTGAGGAAAGAAGGAGCTCAGTGACCACCTGCCCCAGAGATCCATTGTGCACCTCTGGTACCCAGATACTCCAAATATTTGACATTCCCAAGTTTTCACTATTAATGAGGTGAGATCCTGAGCAACCAGGAAAAATGAAGGTAGAAATAAAGCATTTATTTGCTAGGAATAAGTATTCCTCTGTGCAGATCAGGGCCGTTTCCCAGGCCGCAATGGAGGGGGATAATGCCTAAATCACTTTAAACCAGAACAATTACCTGATCTGCTGTTTCCCAAACCCCTTTTTCTACATCTGCTTCTCCTGCACATTTCAAACACCACCGCTCTCCATAGGCACATTTCAAAAGGTCCAGGCCAGTGCACTGCACAGGACTTGGTGCTGCACTTCCAGCTATGTGTAATGGTGGTACACACATCTCCAAGCATTTCCCCTGTAGGAGACCTGAGTCAACTATTCCTTGTAAGTCCCCAAAGTAAGTCAGTGGCAGGGTTTTCCTTCTGATGAACCTTTTGGCTAGGTTTGAGATGAAATGACCTTACAAACCTTCTCAAGAATATAGACTGCTGAAGCATTGTGCCTGGGAAGCACACACAGGAAGGAAGAATCGGAAAAGCCTTAGAAAGTGGGGTATTCCCAGAACTAATTCATACACAGACTGAGAAACTAACACAGTGTGCTATGGAGATGCATCAAACACCACATATGAAGGCTCGCAGAAACCTCAGCTCCTTTCTGATGAACAGCCTGTGTAAAGTAATAGCATTTTGATAATGAGTTGGGGATAACAAATTTATCCCCAGATATGCCATGGTGCATTCTGCATTCATACTGTCTGCACGCCTCAATGGTCTCTTTTTAGCCATTTCTGCAGTTTAAAAATGTGTGGTTTTAAAGAGCATATCCTATTACACTGGAGACTGTAAAGTGAAAAGCCATGTCTTACTCTCACATAAGCACAAAAACATCTCTGGCATTCCTTCACTGAAATCCTTGGAGTTTTCTAGGGATTCGTTTTACAAGTTAAATGCAGAATATGATTTTCTGGGCAAGTTTATCAAGGGAAAGCATAACAGAGCTCCTGAACCAATACAAATCGCAACACATTATTTGCCTTTTCCACTTGTGATTGGCTTGGGCTGCTTAAACCCACTATTTATCAGTTAAAGAGAAGCCTGATAACATCTGAGATACTAGTAAATTGTGGGAATTCAAGCTTCTCATGATGAAATGTACAGCAGAGGAAGTGATGGACAATTTGCAGCTGGTAAAAAGAGGTATCCTCTAATGACATACATCTGGCCTCCATTATCTCAGCATCTGCTTTACTGAAACCCAAGCCGCCTCATGAAACACAGTGGTATGCTGACGAAAGGCACCATATCCCCTGGATTCTCTTCAACAGCTTAAGACCCACATATCCCCTTTATCCACTTCTCACCATTCCATTAAAGCAGTGAAAGGCACCCAGCATCCTACCCATCACTCACATTTATTACACAGGGCTGAATTATTTTGGCTCTTTGATCTCCAGCGATCAGACCAGGACCACGACTCAGCATGACTGACTCCCATTATCATGGATTCAAAACAACTGCTTTGGACCTCTGGCAATGATCTATCCAGCCTTTAAGCAAGCACTTCAATCTCTAAGGAAAAAGAATCCCTGTTTTAATTGGCAAATATGGGGGTTTCTACTTCTTTGTTGTCACTGTTCATTTGTATTGTTTGCAGGGGAGTCCCAACCCTAATCAGTGAGGGCAGAATTAAATCACTGCCACCTACAAAACCTCTCTGTGAAGCCTGGATGAAGGTTTTTCACCTTAGTAGGGTGAAAAACATCCGCTGCAAAACTACCAATGGCCACGGCCTGTGTGCAGCCAGAATTGAGCCAGCCGGCCAATGACATGCACAGTGATGTGCAAGGCAAAACTCAACAGCAATGACAGTGTCCTAAATGCCAGGCTGTTCAGCTCGTGTTCCAGCATAAAGGGAAAGCGAAACAACACAATGTTACTTAAGAGAGCAGCTAATGGCCAGCAGCCCCAGTGTCTAGCCTGTGAGAGACGGTCCATGGAGGAGCATGGAGCTTGGTGGGATTTCTTGGCATCTCCATGCGGGGCTGCCTGTTGCTCTGGGGTTGAGCAGAGGGCTTCCAGATTCAACTGAGGGTTTATTAGCCTGGGGAGGCAGAAAACAGTTAATATGCATTCACATACAGCAAACTAGAAACACCTGCTGGCCTTCAAATACGTTTCTTGGCTGGTTTATGGAGACAGAGGGTCTAACCCCTTCATATTCCCATTTTAAAGGGGTTACAAAGGCCCCACGAACACTGAATTATGCAAAGACAAACTGTCTGCACAGCTATATACAGCACATGTCTGTGTGTGCACGCGGAGCCACTTGGCTTTGGTGAAGTGTGAGTCTGGGTGTGCCAGAAGGGTCTGTGTGCTCGTGTATGGCCAGGATGATAAAGAAAATAGAGAAATAGTCACTGTGCTGCAAATCACTTCCATGTTTCCAATGAGGGAACTGTTAAAACGCAATATGTGTTCTTAAATACTAGCTAGTGGTATTAATATATTATAAATTACGTATATGCTATTATATCCTACTGTTCATAAACCTCCATACGCACATATATGCACAACAGTATGGATTCCCATTTTCCAAAAGGCCATTTTTCACCTGAAGTTTGTAACATATTTCACAGTAAAAAGTGACTGCAACAAATGCCTTTGCTGGCCGGTGCCAGCCATAATCTCTTTGTGGGGGATGCCAGTGGGAGATTTTCCTCCCCTCCATTATCAGCCAACTTAGCTGGGTTAAGGCAGCACAGAAGAGCAAATTATGCCTTAGGAAAAGACCTGCATTGCACAAGAGGAATGTACAAGCACTTGAACTTGGATCAAGGATGTATGGAAAGTGTCCTCCCTTCCTCAGATAACTCTCATTAACTAAACCTCTGGAGTGGGAATCCTCTGAGCACCTCTCTGGGAAAAGGACCCTTTGTAATGACTGGAATCTCAACGTATGTTTTCTTGAATTATCACACAAGTTCTACAGTAGCGCTGAGACCAAAGGAGAGGAAACAGACTGAAACCCAACAAATGAAGCAAGAAATGAAAGGCAAAGCTGCGGCTGAGGTGGAGATAAGGACTTTCAGAGGCTGGTTAAAAGATGTTATCACCTGCTCGAGAACACTGCTGCACAAAACCCCTTTGGAGAAGGCAGCACATAATGAGTAAGAAAATATTTTCTCCAACCTTTCCAAACCCAGAAATTGGAAGCACAACATTCCGATGATTTATTACAGACCGTGCTATGTATGCAAGCATGAATTAATCCTGAAAATCCCAGGAAGGTTTTACAGCAGTGCTTATCTTTTCTGCATTGGCCTCATTTCACTCACTAAACCCCCTGTTTTGGTTGGAACCCATTCCCTTGTGTGCCTACAGCCAGTATGGATCCCACACTGCCAGTTTCCACGAGATCCCCAGGAAACAAGGGAAGATTAGGTTAACAGTTGGACTCGAGGATCTGAAAGGTCTTTTCCAACCTAAACAATTCCATGACTATTACAGGTCCTGAGCATTAAGCTGTCCTGGGTCACTTCTCTTCCATTACACACAACAGCCAAACATAAAAGGGCGAGTGGCCAAGCGCAAGGAGACAGAAGAGGCACATCCCAGCCATGCCTCCAGAAATGGTCCTTCCATAGACTGGACCAGTCTGTGGTTCGCTATCAGTCTGTCTTTTCAAGGAACCAGCCAGCTGAGTGAGCAGTTGGAAGCTTGGATGGCCCTTGGCTACCAGACCTGGGGGATGAGCTCGTCCTCTCCAGTAACGGTCCAAGGCTTCAGCATTAATTCAGTCTACTTGGCACTCAGGTATCCAATTCTTCCTATTGCCAATTACACGATGGGATCCCAGTGCTCCTTTGTGAGACTGCAGTATTTTAAATTGCTTGGAAAGCAGTCTGCTCCCCTATATAAATATCCCCTGTCTCAGCTCCGTGCTCTGTTACTTTCAACAGATAGTTTAGGAAAAGAAAATGCTTAGGGTAGGCTACACAGCTCCCTAAATGTAAAGCTCTTCGGACCCCTGTCAGCTCCGAGAGCTGCTTTGCAAACACAACCCCCCTTTTTAATTGGTCACAGCCGGCTGAAGACATTCCCGGAAATCCTTGCAGGGAGCTTAGCGCAGAGCCGACATTCTGCCATGGTGCTGGCACTGCAGTAATGAAGGATTTGATCACAGGAGGTGCTGAGGAGTTTCAATCCTCACTAAAGGGAAACAAACCCCATGCGTCACTTTGAAGATGGCATCCAGCACTTCAGAGGGCTTAGTCCAAGGTAGGGATCCCTCAGAACAGAGTGTAGATGTGGTCCTCTCTGCGTGGCACAACAGAAATCCCCATCCAAGCTTTTCTTACCCCTGGCAGACCTTAATGCAGGAGCAGTAAAGGTCTACATGGAAATTCCAAGCCCATGCAACAGCAGCGAGAGGATTCCTCTCTCATTTGTTTGCCAAAACCTTAGCAAAGAGCAGCAATTCATCTCAAGAGCTTAAGCCATACATTTTTCTTCCACCGAACACAATCACCTCTTTTAAATTATAATGAAATCCTTAATTCTTGAGTTCAACCCAAGGAAATCTTGAAGGGGACAAGAAAGCCATGTTTCAAATCCAGTAAGGCCCTGAAGATTTTAGTCTCTTTTTCACCCACTATCATATTCCTTTAAACAAGTGTGTCAGTAGTACTTTGCATGTGCATACACTACACCACTCATCGACGATGCTGGACAAAGCTGGACCACTTTAAACGTGAGAGCGTACATCCAGAGGGCTGTTCACTGTACTCCAGTTAACCTTTAGAAACTCAAATCAGATGAACTATGAAGTTATTCATAGAGTAATTGCTCTGCATTTACATCCAGGTTTCTATCCAGAGATTGTGCCAGGAAGCTTACAATGAACGCTGCGTTGTGCATCCTGGCGAGGAATCCTGGGCCCCAGGTTTCCCAAAGGATGGAAGTGCAAGGAAACTCATTTCACAGGTACAACCCCAGCTATTCCTCCAGCTTCAGCACCTTTCCTCTTCCTTTAAAGACTTGCTTCACAAAAGACTTCTTCTTTTTAACTGAATAAACCCCTGCATACCCCTGGCTTGTTTCCTCTCACCAACTTCTTCAAAGAGTTCAGCGCTACCTGTTTGCCAGCTATTAAATACCTCATGTTTGGCTGATAGACAAGCAGATAGTGCAGGACGAAGCAGAGTTCTGCACAAGCAGCTCTTGTTCCACTGCCTTCCTGAGCCAAAAAGAGGGAAAATCCCAGCAGGCAGAGCTGCACAGCAGTGCCATGGGCTGGCAGAAGCCTCCAGGCTCAGGGTCTTCTCCCCTCCGCAGCAGAAGGCTAAACCTTTGCATCAGGAGACTGCTTATAAAAGTATCCAGACTTGTTGGCTGTTGGAGAAACTCTCTGCTTAATTTAGCCCTGGTGTTGTTAGATGTGTATTCTCTCCAATAAACTGACACCCGAAGAACCATTGACACTAGTTCATCCCACAAATGGGCTTTAAATAGGACTCGTGAACTTTAAATCCATGCAACACCAACACAATATCTCACTATTGTCATTCTGGAATCAGCACTGGGGTCTCCCTGGTCCAGGGAAGTCACCTGAGTCCAACCAAGCATTGTCACCCATTCATGCTCACTGGGGGTGAAGATGGAAAGATGCTCCTGGGACCGAGTCTACAAGGTGCTTTCCTCTTCCCTTTTGCTGCCAAAGACAAAACCTTTCCCCTTCCAACTCTGTGTGCTCTGCAGGCCTGTGTCTCTCTTTGGATATCACCTCTAGCCCCAAGGCTGCTGCAAACCCCTCTCTCCCCCCTCTCCACCCAAGCAGCCCAAGCCCTAACACACTGCAAAGCCTTCAACTGAACAGCTCCAGAGATCAACAGGAGAAATAGGGTCCTTAGTCAATCAAACAACACGGAGGGCATGTCAAGTGCTTGTGTAAATGAGGGCAGTGCTAGGAAAGAAAGAGACAATAATGGTCTCCTGAAGCAGTGACAAAGCCATTTCAGCTGCCCTTGCAAAAGCAGACACTAATCACGGGCCCTGCTTGCTTACAGTTGACCTCTCCTTTGTGCACAGCTAAAGAAGATTTGGGCTGGCCGATCCTTCAAACCACAGCCGGGCTAATTAGGAAGGGTCCTGTCCCTGCAGCAACATTCCCACAGGGAGCCCCCAAGTCTGAGTGTTGCTGAGAGGATCCACTCCACCACAGAAGGTTCAATAAGCAAACGCTGAAGCCGAGCAGCTGATTTGCAGCACGAAAGGCAGGCAAATAACAGCAAGCTTTATGCCCCCCATCCCTGCCATGAACATTCCACCCCCCCCGGTGAGTGAGGTCTCGGGCAGCACCGGAGCTGCTCCACTGCTCGGGAATGCTGAGTTCACCTCAACTGGACCCCAAAGCCTCGGGTGGTCAGAGGATCCCTTGGGAAGGCTTGGAGCAGAGCCCAGGTTTTCCAGCACCCCCTCCCTCCCAGCAACCAGCCCAGTGCAGAAAGGTCATTTACATCCAAGCTCAAAGAGGGGAGCTCCTAAAGAGAGCCTCAGCCCAAACCAAACCTCAAACACTCCATTTACAACCCTTTCATCTACCAGACATGGAAGATAACCAAGGAGTTTGGGACAACCCAGCTGCTCCCTCCATTCTGAAACAGTCTCTGCAGTCACTATAATATTGCTCAGCTCAACCTCCTCTTTTTTGCTCCACTTACGGCAGGTTGGCAATGCCATATTGTGATGGGGGGAGATAAATCCCAACAGTGACAGCACTTTACTGGATCAGAAAGCCGGTAAAAAGAGGCAACAGAACAGGTGTTGAAACCTGGATGGGTAAACAAGATGTAGTGCAGACCTTCCTGAAAGAGCTCTCGTGGCCTTATCGAGAGGTTTGCCGTCAGAGTGAGAGCATTTAATGCAGAGGGACAGTGCTCAAACACTATCACTTTCAGCAGCTAGGGAGCCCAGGAAGGACAACATCTCATCCCTGGGAGCCAGACTGATGGGGTTCCACCTGCTCTCCAGCCAGGGTAAGCACAGGATTGCTGCTGCTCTAGGCTGGCCAGTAAAAATATCCCATGCTGAAAGGCATAAGAGCCTGGCCAGAACAGAGAACGTCCTGCCTTTAAAACAATCACATCCCTATTTCCTCCAGGAAAGAAAAGGTGATACCATTAAGATCAGACATAGAGATTTCTGGAAGATGGATGACACCAAAGAATATCACCATGGAGCAACTCCATTCCCTCTGGGTTATTTTCATGCTCTTTATTAAACAGCCTCTTTATCAAAGAGCCCAAATTCACCCCAGTAAATGCTGCACAACTGTTCTAGGAAGCTATTTCTCAAGAAGGCATCATCATCTCCAATACCAGGATAGCTTCTTTAGAGGTGGCAGGTGAGGAAAAGCCTCTCATCCTTAAAACCCAGCACAAATGCTGGCTGGCACCACAGAAGTCAACCACTCTGAGTCCTTTGAGCAGTGAAGAAGATGAGAATGCAGACAGGTAGGTTTCCTCCAGGAATGTGTTGAAAAAGTATTTACCAAGAAAAATCATTTACAGGAGTCAGTAAGACATTAAATGGAAGGGAAAGGATGAGTCTGTGGCAGGGATCTTCCCATATCCTCCATCATCACATTCCCTGTGGCAAGGACTGTGGCTTTTGGAGAACACTATAAATAATGGAAAGCGTTGCAGGGGGTTGGACTAGATGAGCTTTGAAGGTCCCTTCCAACCCAAACTACTCTATGGTTCCAAGACCTTGCCCTCTTGTAACACAGTGACAGGATGCACATGTTCCCTGAGCTGCTGAGCTCTTGTGGTGACCTTCCCTCCCTCTGTCCTGGTCACTCTGGGGCTGGAGGGTTTTCTCTGACCACGTGTGCAGCACAGAGAACCCTTCCAGCAATCAGGGGCTGTTTGCTATAGACTCTCATGTTACCAAACCAGACCATCTGTGAGCCACCAAACACGGGAAACTAAATCACCTCCAGGAGAGCATTTGTATATCACATGAAGGTTAATTAAATAAAGCTTAGCAGCCCCAAAATGAAGCCTAACCAGGATATCACTGACCCAGCTGTGGCAGCCCATCGCCATGCTCCCCCAGGCTGAGCTTCACTCCACAGGCCATGACCCCGGGGTTTCTTTGTTTGACCCAACTTTAATCAGCTTCCTTCTCCAATTCCAGCAAATCCCACTGCTGATGGCAGCCAGGAATAAAGGCTATTGTACAGTGTGGGGCTATGCTTCACAGCAAGTCACGATAAGCATTTCCTTTCCAAACATCCAAGTTCCCCAAACATTACAAACAGTGGCCAAAACCAGTAGAGAGCAGATTATTGGAGTTCTGCAGATAAAACAGTGGCCAGCATAAAAAATACCACTGGGGCATCCCTTGCCTTTATCCTCTGCCCTTCCACCTGAAAATGAAAGGAAGAACGTGCAAAGCCTCCTTACCGTACTGACAGCGGGGTCCATGGAAGCCAGAGGAGCAATGGCAGAGCTGCGGTGATCCCTCTGCGCAGTTCCCACCATTGAAACAAACCCCGTAACCACAGGCAGCTGCAAAGAGAAAGGATATAAGAATTCCTGAGATCAGGATGGGAAGTGTACATGCGCTAATAAACACCCATTCCCTGATGAAGCTCCCACTCAAAATTCAAAGTATAGGAGGTAAAATACCTTGGGCAGAGTCTAAGGGCTTTTTTTACAGTGCAGCTATGTGAGGATTGGCAGGAAAGCATCATCAGAGCTGCAGGGCTGTTGATGGAATAACACTTTTCCAGCCAAGAAGTGGGCAAAATAGTCAGAAAACGGCTCGTGCAGAATCGTATCAGGTAAAGATAAGTTATTTATTTTGAAATGGGGTACGTCTGTCAGGAATAAGCCCCTGGAAGGTGCTTCCCACCTCTCCATTGAGATTTCCCAGCGACCCAAACACAGCGTCACCTTCCGAAGGGATGAGGGATGAAATAGACCTAAACTGTAAGGAAGCCTGAGCAGGCACGTTTCTCTGTTCTCACCAAGTGAAGTGTAAAATGTACACAGAGACAAAGAATGCCCAATTAGGCTTCTGAAATCCACCTTTTCAAACTGCCCAAATAAAACCACAAACAAGGATGTGTTTTTCCAGTGAAACGTCTGTTTCTTGTAACTCACACAATGCAGACAATGGTTTCAGTTTCCACTAGAAAATGATCATCTTGGAAGGAGAAACACTGAACAAGTGATGCTGCCACGTGTGCCATGCTTTGTCAAAGTGTACGGACACAGAACAAGCTCCTATCTTCCTTTTCCTATGGGGAGCAAAAAGAGCCTTGCCTGTCAACAAGGTACAAGAGATCTCACGGTACAGTCCATCATTTCTCACTGGGAGCTGGTCCAGCAGTTCCCAGTCACCTACCCTGAGGTGCCTGCTCAGCCCAGGCTGGACTGCAAGACAGCTCTGGTCCAAGAGCAGCAATGGGGACTGATGGATTACAGCTTATGCATCCTCTAAAGGAATGTGCTGCAGCTGCTGACAGCATCACGGTCACCTGCACGTTATTGGGGCCCTTGTGTCCCATTGATCCAGCTGATGGATCCAGAGAACATAATTATTTCAAGTAGCTGAGATTACAAAAGACAGACCAGGCAATCCAAAGCCTGTTGGCTCAGAAACACAGATTGAGAAGGAGCACAGAGCAAGCACTGATGGAGCCAAGCACAGCTCACACCACCAGTTACAGCAACTGAAGATGCTGCTGCCTTGCACAGAGCAACCTGCCAGCAGAGTAAGTGAACCATCAACCTGCAAACACAAGCTGCATCCTTAGGAAAGCATCCTCTGCCAAAGCAAAGAGGAGATTTGGCTTTGGTTTTAGTGGAAATAATAGGGGGAAAGGTGACAGCAAGGTTTGTCTCTTGCTAGGAGAGTCAGGGTTATCCCAATCCCAAGGCACACACTACGGGGAGCTGAACTCCTCCAACTTTGTACCTTAGATGCACTAGAGCTGAAATATTTGAGTCTCAGCTTTGGCTCCTTCAAGGATCTGATGATTTTTTGAATCCTGCCTCCAAAATAAAAGGATTATTTAGTAATACAAAGGTAGCATTGAAACCCAAATACTCACCTCCCTAAACTAATGAAACAGTGATGAAATGTTGGTTCAGAAACCCGCTATCTTCTCATCTGATGGTTTAGTCTCTCCTCATAGCCACATATCCCTGGGGACCATGGTGATCATGTCTCAATCCCATGCTGGCCTGCTGGTGCAGAACACTGGAACCTAGGAATCTCTTTCCCAAGCCTCCTGCCCAGCTGAGCCATGCATGTTATGATCACAGGCCCTTCCCTGTGCCTGTCTTCCCACACGGCAAAGCAGAAGGAGCTCTGGGCAGCGACTGTTTCATTGCAACTTCCCATCTCCAGATGTGCACCAGGATTTGCTGGAGGTGCAGCCTCAAGTGTTGCTGGCTGTAGTCTTGCAAGAAGGGCTGGCTTCTGCTTTATGCCTTTTCTTCAGGCCCAAACACTGTTAGACAGAATTGACTCTGTGGCCAAATTGCATAGTGATTTGGTTTTCCCTGACTACTTCACCTTGATCCCCTAAGAATCAGGGTTTAGGCAGGGGCTCAGGGAAGTTCAGCCTGTCTCCAGCCCTGTGTGCCAGCATCACTCAGCCCTCTGAAGCAGTTCAGTGAAACCCAAAGCACAACAATGGAAAATATGAGGAGCAATTGCAGCAACACAAACCAGGGATTAGAAGATACGGGTGTTTTTCTTGGCTGTGCCCCAGAATTCCTGAATGAGCCGGACAATTCCCTGCTCTGTGTTTCAGACTGGCACAGCTAGAGTGGAAATCACAGCAACCCACTTCCCAGCCCAGGGGGGCCTGGGGGCCTGTGAGTTTCCCTCTCTTGTGTCCTCCAAGCCTTCTGCAAATCAGCTCCTAATTCAGAGCGACAGAATTTAATGGAATGAAATTTGGGAATAGGGTAATGACACTGTTGTGGGAAACAGGGAAGAAAGGATAAATTATGGAAAGCATCGCCGCCTTCTGCTTGAGAGGCCAGACAACATCTTTTGTGAGGAGTCAGCAAGGTGGGATTCTTGGGAAGACAAGAGCCTGATTTAAAAGGAAGAGTGATAAGGAAAAGCACTTTTCCTTCAGTGTATGGGCTCCCTGAGTTATGTGCCCGTCCTCTGCATGGACAAAGATGGTCTCCTAAGGGAGCATGCTGTAGGAGTCCAACCAACACCGAGGTTCAGAAGTTCAGGCAAAGCCTTTCAGCTGACAAAACAATGAGCCTCCAGGAGCCAAGAGGTGAGCTACAAAGGAAAGCTCTAATAGGGAAATTAAACGTTAACCCAACACATTTCCTGCCGAGCCTTCAGGAACGGGGCTGCTCCCTCCAGCGCCGGCTCCCAACAGCCCTGCTGCAGCCTCCTTCCCTAGGGAAGCCTAAAGGTAAGCAGAGCTGGCAGGAAGAGCCTCTGCTCAGTGCAGAGTGCACTCGGTTCCAGTCTTTTAATGGCCCACTTGTGACTACTGAAAGTTTCTCTTTTAATGAGGCGATTAAAATTCAGCTGCTTTCTTTCTACTGAGCCCGCAGGGTTTCGCAGAGGGGTTTTCATTGTCTCTCATCCTCTGCCTCCTCACCGAAGGAGCATTAACTCTCCTTCTTTACCCAGGGCCAGGCTCTACCCTAGCCTGAGCTGCAAATCAGAGCAAAGCCTGATCTGAACGAAACCTCCAGTTAAAGACAATCAGGATCGGTGACTAAAGCCTTAGAGCAGCAGCTCAAACCGAGCTTTTCCAGTAGCTACATGGAGGCACCAAAAGAGCAAACCACGCTGCAGGTAAAAACAGCTATCTGGCCACAAGCTGCTTCTTGGCCAGGCTGTGCTCACTTAGGCTGCTCCATACCCTTCAGCCTGCTCATCAGAACTGGGCTTGGGTATTCTCACCCATCTCTGCAGACATACTGAAAGGAGAGGCCACAAGGATTGTCAGACATGCAGGCCCTTCATCCTAATCAGCAAGGGCTTCAGCTGCATTATTGAACTCATGTGGAATTTAAGTAGCATCTCAGAGGCCACTTGAAACTGAGAAGCTTACTCTGGAAGTCAATCTATCAGTAATCGAGCAGGGAAAGAACCTGATGCCATGCTAAAAATGCAGAGGGTGTCTTGACTTCTGACCTTTTTCATTCCCAAAAGGACTGAGAGGATGAATGCTCCAGGACAGAAGGCAATGGGAGCACAATAAGCCCTCACACTCCTATCAGAAGGCTCAGCTGGCCTGGACCAGCTACACACAAGTCTACAGTGGTGAAAATTTCCCCTAATAACACATCAGATGGGTTGATTTCTAAGTATTTTAATGGAAAGTGATGAACAGGCCAGCATTTGGGGTGAAGAGAGTGCTGCAGTGATGAGATGCCAGCCTCCAAGGGAAGACAAGATAAGATGCCCTTACTGGAGCGATTCCATCATGTGGCCTGCAACAGCTCTAATTAAACTGTCAGCAGCAACAGCCTTCCCACCTTTGTACTGCTGGAACAGGATCAATGATCTCTGGAGACAGATAGGAAGGGCCACAAATCCTGCTGACATATTTTGGCACAGTTTCGCTGTGTTTAGCATGGTTACAGCAGTGATCACAGGCTACCTGGTGATTGCTATGTGCAGAGTAGAAAATCCTCTCACACACATCGTGCCCTGGGCTGTTTCCCTGCCTCAGCACTACACTAATGTTTAGTGACTCATTTCCCCAGCCAGTCCTTCCTACACCTTCTTCTGGTCCAGAAGAACAAGCTGGTCAAGGCCATAGCAGGAAAAGTCATCACACCCCTGCAACCCAAGAGCTGGGAGCTCCTCAGGATGAGGGCTCAGTTATGCAGAAACCAGAAGCATTCCTCAGGACAGTCTGAAGATCAGGATAGAAACTCCTGCATGGGCACCAGCCAGGCAGAGCCATCTCATCTGCTCGGTCCAGGCTGTGGGATGCTCCTCCAGCTATGCTAGGCCAGCATTGTCATGCTGTGCCATGGCATGGGAGGCATCCATGTCCTTCCTCCTAAAATACCATTTAACTGATCACATCACCCACATTCTCACTTTGAAGTATAAGGTTGAATGGGTGGAAGCAAGGGAAAAGCCAGGACTTTGCAACCTGGCCTTCAGCTTACGCTCCAGCTGCAAAACATCCACTAGTTTTCTCGCTCTTGGGAATATTACACAGCAAACGTGTAAACAAGAGCCATTTAAAAGAGAGCAGCAGGAACTACCGACGGAAGCATGACAAGAAAATAAACACCAGCAGCACATCAGCAGCGAGTGTGACATTAAACAGAGCCTCAAAGAGCTGCACCTCCCTCTTTTCTATTCTTCCTCTTTCTATTCCGACCCTGCAGCGAGCAGCCTGTGGAGACCATTGTCCAGCTTCTGAGTGCTGGTCCCAGTGATGAGGATGATGAGTTAAGAGCGTGCCCTGAGCAGCTTTATTTCCTTTTCCCTGCTTCCTTCCTGGATGGAATTACTCACTTCCTCAGCAGGAAAAAACCATCAGAGCCCACACCGTGCTGAGTTCATTTGAGGTGGTTATCCATGTGCCGACAGCGGGTTATTAGGCACCCATGGAGCTTCCTCCGGCACAGTGGGGTTGCTCTCCTGTGCTGCAGGCTTTTGAATAGGAAGAATGAAGGTTGGCTGCTAGACACACCTTTTTCTTCTTGCCTTTCAAACCTTTGCTTCAAGCATCACAGCACACGGAAGGCTACGCAGCTTCTCTATGGAACAAAAGGTGACTACCTGTGGGAGACATCTTCCTACATTGTGGGTCAATTACAACCTAAATCACCTTTACAATGGAGCTGGACACAGCAGCTTTCATCCCCTTGCTGTCAAGGCAGGTTGGATCCCAAACCCTTTGTTGGTTTGCCTGCCTATTACTTAAAAAGAAGCTGCTTTTCTATGGTGCAGGCAGGAGCACACCTCCAATAGCGTAATTCAGAAAAGATCAGAGCTCTAGTACGCAGCCAGGCAGAGAATTGAGAACACAGAGCAGGGAGCCTGGGTGATTCTGCCTTGATGGTGACATTTATTCCTACACACATGCTCAGAGAAGCCTTTGTTAGATTCAAGAGAAGGTTTTACTTTGCTCTCCACACCTCAGAAGCAAAGACCAGTATTTCCCCAGAGGGATGTGGCTGATGGGATGCCTCAACGTCCCTTGCTGGGTCCCACAAGGACCAAATGCTCACCCTTTGGCTATGGAGGGAGCAGGCGATGGGGAAGAGAAGGTGGGTCTCAAGTTCAGCAAGTATTCAAATAACAGATGTAGCACCCAACACACACCCCCCTTTCCAAAGTAGCTGAGGACCTCATCCCAGGCAGTCGAGAGATGAATCCCACTCTCAGCCATGGTTTGGAGTGGGAATGACCAGGGACCAGGCTCCAATGAGGAACCACTGGCCAAAATCCAATCCTTTGGGAGTGCAGTACCGAAGCCAAATTCCCCAGCCCATGTGCAATTAGCCAAAGGCTGCCTTCTCCAAGGAAGCATCTCTAATGAATGCCGAGTAAAACCAACCAGCCAGCACATCATCCGTCACTGGCACGTTCAATCACACAGACAGCAATTACTGGCTTTTATAATGACAAGCCCACTCAGGGCTTGGATTACAGCTTTCCAGAGCTTCTGCCAATGGCACCACTTGAAACACCAGTTTGGGCCTGATTTTATACATTTAGTAGTGTTTGGCAATGGGAGGAATGAATGTGACTGAAAACCCTTCCGTGCTGCGATGAGAAAATGGGAAAACCGGGAAGCAACACACAGCACTTCCTGGGAAGCCAGAGAAAAAAACCCTGATGCATGGGTAAAAGGAATACAAATAACAACAACCCCTCACCCGCTCCCAGCTCTTTTTAAAGCCTTTTTTATACCATTTACTGCAGGGATAGGGCTTGGACTGAGCATCCTCAGCCAAAACCTAACCCTGACAGCAGCAGACGGAGACTTGCACCCAAGGAGCACGATACTCACGGTAGAGACAGCCGGCATCACCTCCAAGCTGGGACCATCCTGGACAGCACTTGTACGTGGTCTGGTACGTCATCTTGTAGACCTGCCTGTAGCCCGTGTAATAGCCAGTTCTGAAAGACAACAAACCCAGATTCCACCCGGACAAGGTGAATTCCTGTGGAACACGGGAACAGGAGAGGCTGTAACTCTACCTGCGGGTGCATACAGAGGCCGGAATTAGGTTTTCAAATGTGCTGATATTTTTGTTCCACCTGGTCTAGCAACGATCACTGATGCCAAGGAAACACTTATTAATGTGCTTCAATTGGGAACAGGAGAGATGAGCAGCCGGGTCCTATAACACCCCTGACTCTTCTCCTTTGCTAAGCTATTTCACAGCTCCAAGCTCCTCTCAAGCTACTCATTCTAAGGGAAATTCAAATGTTAAGGTAGTTCAGTCAGTTCTAGTGAGCACAAGGGGGTTTCTGAGCTAAAAAAGCATCAGAATCCTGATGAAGGTGTGAGAGACTACAAGGGTGCTGCGCCGCTGGCACAGGGTGCCCAGAGAAGCTGTGGCTGCCCCATCCCTGGCAGTATCCAAGACCAGGTTGGAGCAAGCTGCTCTAGTGGAAAGTGTCTCTGCCTGTGGCAGGGGTTGGAGCTGGAGGAGCTTTAAGGTCCCTTCAACCCAAACCATTCCATGATTCTATGACTCAAAGCTCATCACGCAGTTGTGTTTTCCACAGCCAGGCTCGGCAGAGCATGGACACTGCGCTCCACTGGGGGCTGAAGGTCCCTTTAACGACTCCTTCCAGTGACTTCCAGGGTGGGATTTGGGGCAGGGAAGCAGGGATTGATCTGAAGCACAAATAAACAGAAGCAACACTTTCCCCTCCTCAGAAATCCGCTGTTTTGTGTCTGGGAAACCTGAAACAGGGACCACGTTTGAAGCTGATTCTCAAAAAGCTCCTTTGGCACAACATGAAACCGACTGCACCAAAGCGAAGCAGACAAACAACAACAGCTCTTGGGTGCAGCAGATGTGTTGTACGTGTCCACTGGAAGCATTGACCCCAGCTCAGTCCAGATCTTTCGGTTGGGCTGGATGCTTGCACAAATTCTCCCCCCTTAATCACAGCGAACCATTAATCCCCATGCAGGATTAATGCCCCCTGTGGCTGCTCTCCTGTGCCAACCAGCATAGGGAAGCACAGCTGACAAGCAGAGGAGCAGATACCAGTGCTTCCCTGGAAGAGCTGTTAACAAATTCAGAAGGAAATAGTTGTGTCCCAGAAGCAGCTGAGAAAGCAATTTGCAGTCCCTCAGGCATCAGAGCAACCAGCAATTGGGCTTGGGTCCATCTGGACCCACATGGAACTCTGAGTGATCTCCCAGCCCAGCCCATTATGGCAAACACGGCACCTTGGGAAGCAGGGATGGACACAGTGGATGCCACAAGGTGGAAAACACCATTCTTTCCATGCCTGGCAGTGAGCAGAGTGTTCCATAGCCCTGTGTAAGGTCAGAAATGAGGAGGAAAAGGTACCCCAAGAATGCAGGACAGCTCAGGACTAACCCCGGGCTCCCTTCTGCTCCCTCACACCCTCATCTCCACGAGCCTTTGGATACTTCACATCCTTAACTCAGCCCAAGTGGGTTCTCAAGGAGATGTAAATATCTCAGCAGGCTCAGCTGCCTGTGGGTATCTGGATGCTGCAGACTGGGAAGAACCGCAGAGATTCTTTATCTTCAGCGGTTCTGTTTTCCTTTGTGCTTTAAGGAGTCCCTGGCACAGAAAACATTGAACAAGCCAGAACTAATGGAACCCAGGCTTGAAAATCCTGCTGCTGGAAACCCAGCATCCAGCCCCTCCGGGGCAGTGCTGCTGCTCCTCAAGTTTCATTACTTCAGGGGGAGCAGAGCTACCTCCTGTCATTACCTAATTCAGGAAGACTGCGCAACCAGTGGCAAAACCATCACATTCCTGGGAATAGCGGGATGTGCAGCCTGAGGGATACTCTGTTCAGCTGCCGGGGAGCAGACAGGCAGGGCCCACATCCTGGGCTGGTGCAGAACACGGTTTGTGCTCACTTTTAGGCAGCATTGCAATCCCATACATGCAAGTCCTCTGAAAGCAAATGCTCCTGGTTGCAGAATGCACAAACTCAATAGAAAATCACCTCCTGTCCCCAGCTCACCCCCTACACTGCTCTTATAGGCACAGCAATGGGGCTCTGGCATGGTCTGCAGCTCCCTGAGCATGCCCACAGATTTCAGGACACTAAAATACCCATAGGACACATAGCTCTAACACCTATGGATATGGCACATCAGCAACTGGTGCTGCTCCTTGCCAAGCAGCCGAGTTGGGCAGCGGCACTGAATGATGTACCAGGGAAAGGGAAGAGCAGATGCTGGATTTTCCTAGCTGCATCCATGTACTCAAAGGCACCAGGAGCAGTTCCAGGCCAGCCCCGTGTCAGATCCTGAAGCTGTTAATGTGCTTTCTGCTCCCTGTGCTGCCAGAGCCAGGTCCAGCTGGAGCAGCTCCAGAGGGATCATCCCTGGGAATGCTGAACCCGCGCTCTGCTGCCCTCGGCCGCTCAGCACAAGGGAGCTTGGCAGAAGAACTTCCACCTATTGGGATAAGCTCCCAGAAGAAGTTCAGAGGGAGGGGATACGGGACAAAACCATGCCTGGGGGAAGTTCTGCTCTTTTACTGCTAAGTTCTGCTCATAGTCCTTTCACTGCCTTGCTTTTAGAATTCCCTGTGTGAAATCCCCCAGGCTTCATCTCTGTATTCCCACCAGGAACACAGGTTTAGCATTAGGCTGTTCTGATCTTTATAATAAAGCACAAGAGTTTTTTCACTTCAGTCCCTTGACTCAGAGCCTCAAAACCAGACATGAAAGGACCAAAGGGGCATCTGGCTCTGAAGAGTTCCCAGCCTTTGAAGCAGGAGCAGACAGGGCACCTCTCATTTCAAAGTCCCCTCTTTAAACACAGCCAAAAGAGGTACTCTGTTTGCTCCTTTAGAACCACCACACAGATATCATCACCACGGTCATTACTGGCAATTACAGGTTAGGAGAAATTCCTCAAGCCAAGACTTTGAAGCTCTCTCTAGTCCAAGATGCTGCTTTGAAACTATTACTGTAATTAGTACTTTGGGAAGGCTTGCAACCAGCTGATGAGGCCGGAAGAGCAGGTGGAGCACGGGAGAAGATGGGGCAGGGCAGTTTGCCCGCTGGGTAGGTAACAAAGGTCCATTATTTGTCCATTATTCACACTGCTGCCCATGCTCACAGCTCCCCCGGTACCACACAGTTACTGATGCCAGTCCCTGTGCCAGACATCACCACCCCCCCACCCCCCTATCCCAACACACGATGGGCTCCCCCCAGCCCCCAGCTCTCTGCAGGAGGCAGCCGAGCCGGGGGAAGGCACGCACCTGCGCTCGTAGCCCGGGCACCACCGCCGGGTGCCGCAGTCCTGCTTCCACACTCGGACGCTGCGGGTGAGGGCCTGGACACGCGGCTGCCGGTGCGCCAGGATCAGCAGCTCCGGCTCCGCGCAGACGTTTGGCCTGGACAGAGAAGCGATGGTGAGGGAGCTGCTTCCTGAGGGAGAGGCTGCGCCACGCGCAGGAGTTACCTCCTCGTTCCATTGAATCAATGCAGGGACAGGGAATCTGCCAGGGAAACCGGCTGCAAAGGCAGCCCATCCACACCACACCCCCCCACCCAAAGCACTAGGATGCCCTCCTGAGCAGACTATGTTAACAGTGGCACCAGTGAAGCACACAGTGCAAAAAGGGCACCTCTATGTCTCAGGAGCATGCCTTTAAGCCTTAGTGAATCAGTAAAACACCGCAGAACTACACAGGGAGCGTCACAACCCGTCCTTACAGATGGAAAATGTCCATTCCGTCCACTTGCGGTTAATGAAGAACGCATGTGCTCTCTTTGCACCTAGGGGACTGGTTTCCTGACTATTTTCAATGCAAACACCACCGACATCTGCATCTCCTGACTGTTTGGAAAACAAATTATCCTGACACTAGAAATGAGATATTGTTTTGTTAATAGTGTTTCAGATTAGAATTCAGTCCGCTTAGATGCTTTCTCACTCATTCAAAGCAAGGGCTATAAAACTAATGCCATTAAGTAAGTGAACTGAGGGAATTCAGGAAGAAAATGAGGGAAGTACCACTTGCATCTTACTTCTTTCTAAACTGAATGGTCTTTCACCAAGATGTTAACTAAGAGGAGGGAAATGTTTGTCCCTGACTCTGTAAGTTATAAGCCATTCATTACTTGGGATCATTCCTGTTGCTTCCAATCCTTTCACACAAATACTTCCTATAGAAGAGGTTCCACTCAATACCCTGGATGTGGAGAAGCGCATGGGGCTGCTGCAGGGCATTCATTCCCCCTGGCAGTGCCTGTGGGATGAGAGCACATCTCCTACCCCCCCAGCATTGCTCCCCTCCTCATCCTCACACGTGGCCACTGCCAAGCCATGGCCTTGCCAAGCTCCACACACATCATTCCAGCAGCACAAGGGCTGCAGGGAAGCTGTTTCCTGCCCCCAGTGTCTCCAGACAGGGATTGCTGTGACCTGATCCTGGGGAGGCCTTACCTCCGAGCATCTGCTCATCCAAAACCAGGGCTGGAAGGATCCCCATGGACACGTCTGGCAGCAAAACCCTGCGGGTGTCATTTATTACAGAGAAGAAAGGGTCTTGTGTGCCCCAGAGAGTGGCTGTGTTGCAGTGATGCCCTGTGGGAAGGGACAGCACTTCCCAGACCCTGCTGCTTTCTTTTCTCCAGTGCCTTGGCACCCATCCCTAGGGGCTCATCCAAGAAGTTCCTAAAAGGAATTGTCAAGGCAGGAGCGCAAAGTTCCGACAAAGGGAGAGAAAGCATCTTCTTGTGGGACCTTTACATGCTGAAAAGGGGCCCTGATCAATCAGAAAGTCAAAACCATCCGGAGAGCAGCTTGGAGCTGGCACATGCTGTGATGCTGCTTCGTTACCAAAGGGATTAGAGAAGCCCCCCCCCTCCCCCCCACATGGGGAGAGCATCTTCTGGCAGGGGACCAGATCCACAAGGAAGTTTTCCAAGGAAGCCAAATGAGTAACACCCAACGGTAACTGTAAAGTGTAATTGAACAGAATGGGCTGCGTGCTGCTGCCAACAGCCAAAGGAGGAAGGACCATGCGTGAAGTGCCATAAACCCAGCAGGCCTGGGAGAAAAGGTCACAGCATTCCCACTACAGTCACCTCCTGCACTCACACAATAGGCACCGTGGTTGCAAACAGCGTTACAGCCAGCAAAGACTCTGGATTCCCAATGTCTCTTCCCTTTATGTCCATCTGGCAGCAGAGAAAACAACACAGGACCCCCCCCCCCCCCCCCCCCCCCCC